>UZAE01012065.1:22162-70028 GCA_900617975.1 Rodentolepis nana
GTCTCTTTTACATCTGTGAATCACTCTTCTGCCCCCCTCTCCACTTTTTGTGACTTTTCTGTTCCTCCCCTCTGTGAAGCCCGAAGTCAACCAAAAGGCGAATGATAACTATCATAAAGCCTGCCATTTGGTGTGAATAAATATCGATTGCTTACTTCATTATTTACTACTTTTTCACCAACTCAATTTGAGCTCTATTTAGCGTTTATCCTTTCTCTGTTCAACCGTCTTTCTTTACCTAATGACCAAACAGCATTCTGAAATTTCCAATGCTGTTGCAAATTCATATTTACCAAGTTCTGTTTTTTTTCACTAACACTGCTGCTGCTGCTGAAGCAGTGGAACGCACATTGAACCACGTCGAGGACAGCAGCCCATGAAAATAATAGCTTAAAGCCTTTTGTTGGGATAATTTCGAAGCGTCTTTATTGCGAAGGACAATAATATTTCCGAATAAAGTTTGCTTCTATGACAGACTATCAATGATCGGACATGTCACAATACACCCAGTTGCTGGCTTATCAGTATGGAGTGTGAAATTACGATTTAAACACAGTTCCTAAAGTCAGGTCGTCACCAGACCATAAACAACCCCCCCCCCCCCCCCAACACATTCAGTTTCTCTATCATCTTACTAGCCGTTAAATAATTCAAGTTGTCTTGATGGTCCTTAAGCCTTGGCTCTTACCTTCTAATGGTCAACTTCCATAGCTTCGGCTCTAATCTTCAGAGCTTGCTACTCATTGTTATCTGTTGAATTGCAATATTTCTGCCATTAACTACTTTGTTTTTCGTAATCCTCGACAAACCTCTTAGTTAAAGTAGTTTCCTTAATGATTCTTTTTCCTTCCTATTTCCTACAATTCTGATACCTATGTATCTAGTGATCTTACACTTTATCCTGCTAGATTTAGTGACGCTAGTTTCAACAAACAATTAATTCTGTGTGAAATGCACAACTCTAACAAGGCTGAACAAAGAAATCTCGTGTGTAGTCAAGCCGTCTCGAAGACAGCCAGCCACCACTAACCACTGCATTATTAGGGTAACCATAATTGTATTCTAATGAATAAGACTCATGTCAATGGCTGTAATAAACCATGTTCACTCAATACGCTCTGTTTCCTCGATATTTTTGAGAAAACTTAATTATTTTGGTGCCACTTTTATACCTTTGGATTCTACCACAGAGGATTGCTCAGATTTAGTGAAGGCTTATTTGGGTAGCAACCGCTCGAAATTCAATCAGCAGTTTAGTCAGCTAAATTAATTTAAAACCGCTGAAACCGCAACTGGTAGCTTGCTCAACCTTGTGGCTAAGCTAAACGTGAGATACATGACGTAATGGTCTCCGAACAAACGGGCATTCAATCCAAATAATGCCAAATGAAGTTGGGTTCAAAATAGAAAACGGGTACACTCAAATTTTGTATATGGCGACAAAACATGCCGTTACTAAAAAAATAGAAACAGTTTGTCAGTTATCACCTCTCAGCTCCCAATAATCTACGCAAAAACACAGAACAATAACTTGAGTTACAAAATCAAAATCAAAGATTTTACCAATTATCCAAACTTGTAACTGTAGGGATAACATTGGCGTCTAATCCAATCTTCAAATTTGAGCAATTTCAGACCTAATTGTTCTCAAATATTTCAGATCAAAAAGTTCCTAGGGCCATCGTTGCAAGTGCGCATACAATAGACGCTCTTTAGTTAGTGATGCTGGATTTCAAGCACTTAACTAATTCCTCTCACCATATCTAATACGTATAAGTTTGAAAATAATGAATGGCCCTTTGTGAGTTGGATTTTATTTAAACAAGTAAACCAAATTTCTCGATTTAATTTCATTTAAATTGGAAAAAAATGTGTGCTAGAAAGCACTAGAACATAGTCTATTTGATTTGTGGGGTGTACAATTTTCCTAATCTACAGCTGTTACAACAATTCGGACAAGAGAGCCGCAGCTAACACTTAAACGACGGACTTTCAGCTTGAATGCAACTCTGTAATAATTTTCCCATATGCCTTAAACCGTTAACTTACATTTACCTCAATCTCAAAATCTTTTATTTCTTCCCATAGCATGTGATCTCCATCAGCGAGCTTCATTTTCCAAACTTTCGACACTGGACAGATCATCAGAAACAAGGCGGTTTCTAGGAGAGGCGGTGGGGATGAAATGACTAGCTTTCAGTATGGTGTAATGGTAGCAAAGCCGCATCCCCTGTTCAAAACTTGTAAGACCGCCAATATGTACTCACCCCCTTCCCCCTCCCCCCCCCCCCCCCCCCTAAATCAACCTGGTTTCTCAAGCCCAATGGATTTCGCTCTTCCCTCCAGAGCAGACTCCAACGCTTCCCAGTTCAGATAGGTTTTACCAGAACGGCTGCATTAAAAATGATCTATCCCTCCTATGAGTACCAGGAATGGAAGAAAAGCCAACTAGAATCCAGGGTCCGACGGAGACTATAGAGGAGAATAAAAAGCAGTGGACTACATACGCTTGCTAGTGCTACTTTCTCGTCGGCTACTTTTTGTATATATTGCGTAAATTTAGTCTAATAAACTCCTATTCTACTCAGCGCGTGGTTAAGGCAGAATTCGGTCAATTACAAATGGGCTGGATAGAATTTCTTTTCTCTCAGCTTCTTAAGTTCAGACTCGCGTAACCTACTCAATTTTTTTACTTCTTTCGCTACAAATTGAATAGATTATAAGCACCATTTCCAGCAAAAAATCTTTATTAGGTACTGAAACATCTAAAATGCAAAATATCGACAGCAGCAAAAAAGGAGGGGGGCGGGGGAGAAAACAAAATAGTAGGAAAGCAGAAAAATAAAGTCTGATGGATGCGGGCATCAGATTTCAGTCTCATGAAACTCACCGACAGGTACTGACTGGAAAGAGGGCAAAAAAAAACTTTGTTCACTGCACATATCACACGAATTAGCACAGGAGGGGAGGGGGGAAGAGAAATCACTTAGTAAAGAAAAAAGCGATTACTTGGACCAATAAACACACGTATCAACGCGCTTACTTAGTGAGTAAGAGGGAGAGAACGAGTAGGTGGTTGGGTACAGTATATTGGCAACGCAGGCGCTCAAACACAAAAACTCGTGATGAAGTGGCGTTTCTTTGTTATTTACATAAGGTAAAATAGAAGAGAAGAGGGACAACAGGAGACACTACTACTCAGAAAGTATGTGATCTATAGGCAAGTCCTGAAATTGGCTGCCAGTATCAGTACCGGAGGGGTGGTCAGCAGCAAAGGTGGTGGAATTTTTCGATGGAGACTGTACATGGTGCTTACGGGTGGTACCCCTGTGCTCGGTAGGGTCTGTATTGTTTTTTGAAGAGGTATTGGGATCAAGTGGAATCAAGGGGGAATCCACATTAATATCACCCTCATCATTCTTACTACTACCTTTCCCGCGGTCGGAGAGATTGAAAACTTCCAGAACTAGAGGATCAACTTTACTAGGGTCAACGTGGAGTAGGATATGGCCATAGTTATCCGTCAAGGCCTGCAATTCAGCCAAATTGGTTAAGACTGCTGCCAAGAGGGTACGACCACGGGTGAAACCATGTCGAGCTTCTAGATAGTGTTTTAGTAGAAGAATGTAGCGATCGTAGATGTTAGAGACTGATTGACGGTCGGAAAGTCTAGGTCGATCGGGAGCAAAGAGACACAGGACCTGCATGAGAGCAACCAAATGTGAGTCCTTTCTTACAACGTCGGCGAAATTTCTACAAGAAGTAAAATAGACATTTAAGTTAAAATAGTTAAGGAGAGGAAAGGTGTTTTAACGATTGCTTGAGTATCCAATTTATCAAATGATACACACACTCAAAATCCATCAATCCTCGAGATGGTGGGGTAGCAGCCACGATAGTTAACAGTACACAGCCAGTGTGTAGAATAAACGACCACACGGTACAATGTCATGAATACGCATCAGCTCTTCTAAATAAATAAAAGCCCTGGTAATGATTCTACCCATTTGGATGAGAGCCACACTTAACTTGGCCCTGTAATAGAGTGCGAAGTGAAAGAATAAAATAGACTCTCTATCCGCATTCCTCCAAGTGATTGGAAATGACCGCCTTTAAGGATCTCTAGACGTTTAATGCCAAAGAATGCACTAACTCCGGTGTTTAACTCCACGTAACCATCACTGCACCAACCCCTCCGGCTTTTAACAGGCCTGATTCCGTAGATGCTCATATTCCAGTAAAATGAACTTCCTTGATCTAGTTCAGGTGCAGGTGATCAGAACTTAATAGTGCGAATGACCGAATCCAATCTGAGCTAATGGTTTTAATTACTGGGTGAAGGAAAAATCAGAGAAAAAGGGGAAGGATAAATAATAACATTATCAATTACTAAAGTTTTAAATGCTAGAAACTCCAGTAGCCATAAGTAATAGTCCTTAACCTGCAGTATTTAGCATGCTCCTCATAAAGATTCTGTAGTCCCGTAGCAATCCTCAGTATACTAGTTGGTATTTCACCCTTGGGAGTCACCCAGACATCCTTAACAACATCATAATGACTGGCCGAGCGAATAAAGAGAGCATTCAGCACAACTCCCTTGAGTAAGCAGATTTGGCCCTCCTGTCCGAGCACAGAGAAATCGGCAAGCTTTTTGGCGAAGTTGATAAATTTCCGTACGAGAAAGCCCGAGGTATTGACAAGGCTGCTAATAGTAATATTTGAACTACTTTCGGGTGCGTGATCGAATGCGCTGTCAAGAAATGAAGTCTCGTAGGCGCTGCGAAGATCATTCAGAGCCGTCCATTGGTGTTTCGACAGGAGGCGCGCCATTCCAGTCTTTAAGAAGCTAGGGCACAGCGCTATGCATTCCTGAAAAAGAAAGAGCAGGAGGGTTAATATCTCAAAGACAAATTAGTTAGGAATGGCAAACCACTAGAACCACACTTCTAACAACTGGACACTGAAAATATAAAGAACAATACAGTTCACCAGCTATTGCATAAAAAACCATAAATGATTTCCGTCCATTTAAAACGACGTTCACGCAAGTATTAAGTAGGCCGTTTAACAAGGTGATTGATTACCACAAGTACTAATTGAGCAAAAAATTTTACTTGCTTTGGAAAAAGAGGGGAATTTAAAAAGTTGATGAGTTGCTTTTAAGTGTAATGATCATTGAGTCACTTGTCATTGATAGGATATGTGAGTGCCAGATCAAGGTTAATGCGTGGTCTCGCACGAATTAAAGTGGTGATGCTAAGTACTCAAGAAAAGACAAAATACTTATAAAATAAAAATGCATTGACAAACGCTATGAATTTGCCAGGCCTTTTGACAGTGATGTGCCAAAAGAAAAAGAGTATAGAGAATAGAAAATGGCAAAACATCTGCTCCTCTTTTTACTTCAGTACTGTCCACAACATTGCCCAGATGACATGGCCCCCACTGTATTGGTCTAATATGTGCTTGAAATAACTCGTTTTAACCTGACATTATAAGCAAATATGCTAGCTACGCACTTATTAAATAAAGCATACTTCTAAGTTCCTAAGTTCAGGATGAGCCTCCTCTATCTCAGGACAAGTAGAGTTAAACCTATTATTATCTGTATGGCTCTCCCCCCCTCCCTCTTCGTAGCGGGTTTGTCAAAATTGGAAGACAAGACCATTTCCCCCCTCCTCCTCCCCTCCCATCGCCTTCCCTTCATCACGTTAGTGTTGGCAAAGGCCGACAATAAACGCGTGTTTCCCCGCCTTTTTGTTTATCGCCTCACTCAAATATAAAATGGTGGTTTAAAAACTTGCCATGGTCAATGAAAAAGTCATCACGTGACTATCTCCCGCTTTGATATGCTCAATTTGTAGATTTAATATCAATAGACTAAGGTGATTAAACAGAGTATTTATTGGATAAAAGGCATACTTTTGCATCTATATAGATCCAGGCCGTGAATTTAAAACTAAATGTACTCTCCATCAATGACAAAAAATTTCTAGCAGAATAAGAAACGAACTTCGAATATCACGAGTTAGGTAATATTAAATGGACTCACGAAATCCAAAACTAAGAGCACCAAATGAAGTTAAAACACCGAAATGACAGAAATCTCTTTTCAATAATGCAATACTGTGAATTGCATTTAACTGTACAAAATTAAGTGCCAAACAAACTTATATGATCTATTACAGCGCTAAAAAGATGCCGATTCTCACTTTATTTGACGGATCTTCAGGCTCCAGGGTCCATACATGGCCATCCAACACATTTTTTACTCCCGACTTGCAATCTCCATTCATATTAGAAGGAGGATTTTTCGGAGAGACCATAGCTGTGGCGGCAGATTTCTTGACATAATAGGGCAGAGTGGAATTTGTATCCTCCACTGATTTGGCAGACGCCATCATTTGGAGCCAATCGCCGGTGGAATTGATGTCATGGGTAGGATCATGAGAGTAGGCAGCCGATTCCATACCGGAGAATGAAGTAGACTGTTGTTGGTGGATGTCTGACGATGTGGAAGACATGACCATTGGGGGAGGAGTGTTGTGGAGATGATGGGGGGGATAACCACCTAGAAGATTAGAATGAAAGTATTGAAATTAATTCCAACTTGGATACAGAATATATATATATATATATATATATATATATATTTATAGCCGAAAAGTTCGTACTTACCCATAGAAAGCATTTGATTTTGATGCATGCCTTGGGACTGAAATGAAGCAAAAATATAAATTTTACGCAACATGGGTTTTAACTGAACTAACATACTTGGGGATTAACAAATAGGTTTGCTAGATATTTTCGTATTGGCAAGACCTAGAAAGGCGCAATCCGAGCACATGATAAAAACAATATGATTTGAAAATAGATACAAGAGGGTATACTTACTTTGAACACCCATAAATTTAAGTAAAAGAGATAGGGCATTGATTGGCCATACCTGAGGAGAGTTTCAAGAGTTTACGAAGTCTTGAACTAAGAAGCTTAGGCTAGATATCATCTTTAAAGAACAATAAGTTGGAAATACGGATCTACGGTCGCTTACTAAACGCTCAACATGGCTATTTGTTCGAATTCCATGGACTTAAATGAGTACAATCAACTCAGGGCATAGAAAATACAGGACTACTTAGAGAACAGTTTGGAAGAGAAATGATTACTCTAAGGACTTCAATCAGACACAACGGTGGCAAGTTAGAGATCACAGGGCTGAGACCCAACAGCCCCAAATAATGTCATTCTTTAGAAGAATAGCCGAGTGGGGAAATCAATCGCTCAAACTAAAACGAGTTCTGAATAACACTATCCCTCGCTATTTAACTCCAACTTTACGCACGGAAAAATAGGAAAATAGTTGTAAAACTCTCATTTTAAACTATTACAACATTAAATTTTTTTAATTCTTTAAATCCTAATATAGGTCACCTGCCAAACTAGGCTCAACACTAGCCTAAGAAAGTTTTGAAACGTGCGTTGACCTAGTGTGTGATAAAAACATGCCCTGTAGGCAAAAACACGGGCAACGTGTGGATAATTGCACTCCGTGTGCCAAGATCCGCTTTACTGAATACAACACTATACTATTCCCTGCTCATACTGTGGATTTTGTGTGAATTATCGCAAGTCTTGCTGATTGTATTATTTGTTTGTGATGACCCACAACATTACCAATACCTGAACCTGGAAACTCATGCTCAATTGCCATTAATTGGACTGAACAGAATTCAAATGGTCCGGTATTGGATTCGGTATTACGAGAACAGCCAGAATATATTCCAATGTCATGGTCGAAACCTTAATTGGAAGGTACATGATCCAAACACATGCTTACCTCTACAAGCAAGCCAAACAGTGAGAGTTCCCAACAATATTACTTGCCTCTGATAAAATTATATGTATATAAAAACAAAAAAAACATGAGTCAAAGAAAAAACGAAGACAGCCGAAGGCTGTTCTAATGATTCTTAGGTCTTTATTTCTGTGTCAGTGCAATTACCTAATAATCTCTTAAAGAAGCAAGCTAGCAAAAAAATGATGCTTACGCCTATTATGCAGGTGTCTTACAAGCCTGTATTTCTTGTCACAAGCACTTAGGTTGACAGCCCAAAAGAGAAAACCCTTATCGTTCTATCGTCAGAAATCAATAATCTTATTCCCTTCTTTTCATGTGGCAATTTAGGAAACTTTAAGTCACAAATAATGGCACAATACAGCTAATTAAGGATTGCATCTATTTTTCTGTGCTTAATGATGCAATTTTTTGAGGTGAGCATAAACACCCAGAAACAGAATAATTCCTAAATTAACATTAATCAAAGTGACCGTTGCACCCAAAAAGATAAAAGCATTTGGAGGGTGGGGGGGGGGGGGGGGGGGGGGGGGTGAAAGGACCATATGTGGATATACAATGCTCACCATTTGCCAAGATCCAGGGTTACTACCAATAGACACATCGCCCTCAAGTGTGACAGAATGTGATTCAGCACCACAATTAGATACAGGAGCACTGGTAGGCATCATTGAGTAGAACGAATTGGAACAATCTGAGGGCATGGGATGAGAAGCATGTTGATACTCGGAGGAGTTAGGAGAGCCCGTACTGCCATGGTAACAGATTGGAGAAGCTGAGATCACTACACCACCCCCACTTCCTCCACCACCGTCCCCACCAGCGCTTGTTGCGCCCTTTTGACTGGAGGCGACTTTTCGCTCGCGATTACGCTGAATCTTCTCTCTTCGCTCTCGCTTGGCTTTCTCATCTACAGAAGGGGAGACATGTTACAAATCGAACGGAGGACCTAGTATAATGAATAAAAGGCTTGATCCTAATTAGAATTGACGCATTGCTAAACAATAAGCAAGTATAAGAGAATATGGCTCTGCTATTATAAGATCAATATATTATGCCCAATAGCAAAGGAAGGAGACCTCTTATGCATTTCAGTGTAGAAGAGCAACGAAAATGGATTAATAATAAACCCAATAAATGAAAAAGAGGAGGGGATCGCACAAATAAAGTAACAACAAGTCCCAATTCGCTTGATTTTTTTGCATTCCGATTCTACAATATTCGTGCTACAACATTTTGTGATTTCATAATTCGTCAAATGAAATATTGAGCAAATTCTTGTAAGCGACATCCGGTGCTTATTCAACAGTTGTTTAACTATAGTGACCCCATTACTTCAAAGCATTTTACTTCTATATACCTAAGTAGAGCTGAGGTGGCTGAAATTTTAAATTAGCCAAATTCAATGAGCCTTGCTGAAAATTATATTCCTTTGTGTTCATATTAACTGAAATAGCGACAGGCTATTCCAAGCCTCGAATACTGATATTATTGATTTAGGCAGATTCCCGTATTGAATCGAAAATATCGTTGTCATATTGGCTCAGCCAAATCTCCAATCAATCAGAACATCTCGTTTTAACACATTACGCCGAATTTCAACCTATGGTAATTTATTCCCTGTTACCAGACTTTCATTCAGTAAGACACAAACGCACAGCACAGCCGCGTTCCGCCCTCATAGACGCAATCTCCACATCTATCAACTACTTCAAGCTTTGTTTTCATGCTCAATACGGCGCCCTAACCAAACATTTTATCCACTCTTTCTATCTTGCTCATGTCGTAAAACTTTAGACTGCAAAAAAAACAGAAGGTTGAAAATTAAATATCTTAGTTACTAAATCCCATCTAGAATGCTTCTAAGACATTTCCAATAATTGTAAGATAAAATAACCGCCCAATCGTTCATGATTTGAGCTAGACCAAAACAGAGGAATGGGAGTAAAGTAATGTAATATAAGATGCACTTACTCGTAGCGGCGAGGAACGAAAGCAAGTCAATAATCGATAGGCAGGTATGCTAAGGGCACAAAGAGGGATAAAGTAAGAAGTTAGACTTGGCTAAGAACTTCAAGTAGAGTAAGCTATCCATCTCTCTATAGATCAATAGATTATCACAAGCTACTCCCAATGAGAAGAAGAAGAAGAGTTTTCTTGGATAAACGCAGTGGAACAGAGAGGACAGAGAAGGGGGTGGGATGGAGGGGGGGAGGGGGTTATTTGGATTCAGAGCTCAAGGTAAAAATTAGAACGGATAGGTAGCCACAAAAAAACTCTTGCGCCTAGTGAACAAATAGAGGGAGGAAAATTACACACAGGTGGGAAGATTATGGAATTCTTATCGGTCACCGCTGAAGTGAAGGTCATTCACTCATCTAGAATCTCTGAAGTTTCTGATTATCAGAACAAATTGGCCAGTCAGGGAGAAAATATATATTAAACATTTTACCATGAGAAAACGACATCTTTGTTATGTCAGCTTTATTTCATTTATGTTATTGGTTCGTTTACAAATTTCAAGGTCATTAATATGTTTATTTAATATTTAATTAACTGATGCCTCCCTCCCTTTCTCTCTCCCTCTTCTAGGTTATTCGAGATCGGAATGTCGAGCTTGCTGATCGCAAAACGACCCCTAAATGTGAACTCGTAGGTATTGGAATCCTCTCCTCAGACAAGGTACACATGTAAGTAAATCACCGTTCATATAAGAAAACAATACTTAGATTAAAATTGAAAATAGCTCTTTTTCGTTTAGAATAAGCCAAGAACGCATGCGCACATGCAGGTAATCATGCATATACGAGGGATTCAAAATGCTCACCTTCAAAACTGCTTTGGAAAGCCAGTTGAAAGCAAACGTGTGTTCGACAGTGCAGGAACTATCAATACCACTTTGCATGTGGCGGGATTACACTTAAAGTACATTAGAAGTAAACTCGAATATGAGTATTATGAGAGTGAGTTCTGGGACATTGCTCGCCAAGTTGACTTTCATCTTTGGTGAATATATGCTCAAATACATATATATTCAAATTGGGGGAAAATGGAAGACAACGAAATGGCGATAGTTGAATCAAACACGAAAGGGAAATTTGCGTATAGTAATGCTGGTAGACACATATATTTTGCCAGTTTCAGGATTAAAATATTCGGCACCCACCTCTGTGAAAACAACAGAATCTCACTTTCTCAAGAGAGCAGTTCTAGGAGACCCTCCCTCTACTCGATTCTAATATTGTTTACACTTCTTCAAATTATAGTAGAGAAAAAAAGAAACAAAACCAATGCGACTTAAACTACAAGAAGGTAACATTTAAGCTAATAATATGGCTTAAGTATTAGCTAAACATTGATCATAACAATGAGTTAAAGAGATTCTCTTCAAGACGATGCAATAAGTCAAAAGAAAGTAATAACCCCAAAGGTGTAATGCCACTTCAGAAGGCAAGGATTCGAGAAGACTCAATGAGCGCTTACGTTCCTGCTTGCCGGTAAGGGCAAGACATGTCCATCAGAAACCAAATATCTTAGAAAGATGCTGAAATGGCATGAAGCAGAAAGAAACGACACGACACCTCCTGGAAACTCGAAAAAAAACGGAAAGCTCGAGTAAAAGGCAGTAGATAGCACCCAAAGTAACGACTCAACGGAGGCCTCAATTCAGGCCATTATTTGGTGCTCGATGATATTACTAATTTCAATTATGTGATACGATCATTCCAAGTGCATTTCAACTTAATTGAAGAATAGAGGGTGCATTGATGCATCTACATGATCTGTCACACCACTTCTATTACAATCAAAACATTTTTTCTAAGTGCTTGATGAAAAAAAGAAATATCAAGAAAAAACTTAAAGTAGTAGCTCCAAAAATTATATTTTGAAGGCAATAAAATTACAGGAAAAGTGATTCGGCAATTTCTTTAGTTATGGGCATACGGACCAATGAATTCCTTCCGCGTATAATCAGTATTTGTTAGAAGTAAGACAACAATACCCCCCCCCCACCCATCCAAATTTTAATTGGAAAATGAAGGACACTTTACCCCCCACCTTTTAGATTCCCCTTTATTCAAACGAGTTCATTTACGTCACGGTTGCAAATAGCGATAAGTAATTTGTGATAAGTGCACTTTTTTAGCAAATCTAATGGTCAATTACAGTACCCTCTTCCAGGAGAAGAGCAGATCATAAGAATTTGAGAACTAATACTATTATGACATTAGGAGAGTTTGAGTCAATCGATTCAAATAGAATAGAAATGAGAGAATGATGATTGTCGTTCCAAATGAAAAACTCTCCTCGAGACACAACGATTGGAGTATGGTTAACTTCCCTATCTAATTTTTCCTACAGGTTGCAATTGAATAAAAACACCAAATTACATGAACTAGACCAAACCAACAATCAGTAACTAAAATAGTCCTAAGATGCTGTACCTTATCTTCTTATTACTCCCCCCAAGGAGTTCTAGCAAGTCCCCCGTCGTAGCAGTGTCTTATTTTAAAGATCCAGCATCTCAAATACATTATTCCCTTCCAGTAAAAGTTTGGAATCTCCGTTACGATAGGTGAGAGTCCGGCTGTCGCACCCGTATAACTTCTATTTCCTTCTATAATTATATTGTTTCCAAGTGGCTCCATTTCTATAGCTTGTGGGTGCGTGGCTCAGTGGATAACATTTTCGTCTGTGACGTCAGAGGTCCTTTACTATCACCGATCCCACCGCCTAAGTCCGGCTATTAAAAGAGAAGAAGGGTGAGGAATTAAGTTTCTCACCAAGGGCCTGAATGATGCTTTCTCAAAGGTCAAGATGAGTGCTGAAAACGCTCCACCAAATGATCCACAACTATTGGTTATTAACTTCACTTTAGTGCTCATCTTTGATATAAAACACCTAACAACATCTCTCGAGTAATTCATAACATGATTGCAGTTAGTATTGCTTAATATAAAAGCACCTTAATGAAGAGACAATTATCTTTGACGTGTTTGGAAATTCTTGTTGTTGCTTGTAGAAAAAGGTAGCAACAAATTCAAACCAATTAGAACGGATAAGGATGAAAATGACATGTAATAAAAAGGCGATGAAAACACAACGTCTGTGTTACTGTTAATGCCTCATTAAAACCGAGTACAATGAGCTACTATAAATGGAATCTCCAAATAAATCGCATACTCAATAACAGAACTGGAGAAAATTAAACAAGAAGTTAATCCCACATCTATCAAACCCAATCGAAGGTGGTAAGGGATATAAATAGCATGTAAACGTTAGCTGATAGCAAGAAAGCCACACTATAAGGAAAGCAATGAATGCGCAATGGGGTGATAAAGACGTCAACAATCGTTAAAAAAAAGTTGATTTGATAAATGAACGCTGTGCATTCACTATCATGCTACCAGAAATGCAATGAATATAACGGATTTACGAGATGACATTAGCATTATGAAATGGTGAGGGAGACGAAGTTAACTAAATCAATTAGAACGGAGGGGGGGGGGAGAAGGGATAATAATGGCACGCATAATGACAAGGGGACAGAGAGCGAGAGAAAGTGGCACATGTTACTGAGTTCTAATGGGTAGCCATGTGCAAATGCGCTATTCCCAACCCCCAACTCCCCTCTTGAGTCGATGTAATCTATAAATGGATTAATAGAGAACAGAAGGGGGAATGGGAAGGAGATACACCAACTGAAGAAACAAAGGCAACGAAAAAAACAACAAGGTCTTCTGACTAAAGTATAATTAATACAAGCGTGTTTGTGTGTGTGTGTGTGTGTGTGTGTGTGTGTGCGTGTGTGTGTGTGTGCGTGTGCGTATGTGTGAGCACGTATTAAAGACTGTGTAATTTCCTTTGCCCCAAAAATGTTTAGCTTGAACCTACCCATTATGCAAGATTTTCGCATTCCTACAGCAAAACATTTGGAGAGACGACATGGAGAGCAGAAACGGCGCGTCTTGACCTGAATCATACAACTGTCGTTGAACAAGCAAGGAGGCATCTAAAAGGGAGAAGAGTTGTTCATCACCATTTCTTCCGCATCTATACGTAATAATCAATAATATGACAGAACAGACAAACACCATAAGTAGCAACTAGCCATCCATTAGAAGAAAGGCATTCCCAATTAACATCAACCGTAAATAATAGGATGCAGATTAGGTTATAAGGATCTTATTGACCTATTAAAATGAACTAATTTGATAAATTTCACCTTCTATAGGCATGGGAAGACAATTGATACTGGCTCCAATGAATTTTATCTACCATTTGCTTAAGTTAAACTTAAAACATGAACGCAAAAAAATTGAAAACAAATAAATAATCTACTTCTGTAAGATAGTAATCTTCACTCTAAAGAAAAAAACCGTTTCGTAGGCTCATAGAGTTGGAGAAATGCACAAACCAAGCAAATCTAATAAATACCATATCAGAAGGTAGACATTAGCATTTTATCAAATTCTTATCGCAACAATAGGAATCATTTAGTATAAATTAGAACAAAAAAATAGACATTTAGTTAATTACAGCATAATTGCGTTTTATTTGACGAAGTGGAAGTAGTTTGTATGACTGAGGCAAACGGACACGGCATTAGATGAAGACGAAAAAACATCATTGTAAACTTTAAATCAATAGAATGAAACCAGTAGAAGTAAAGTCAAAAATTGAAAAGGAACCAAGTGGCTAACCGCCCAAGTAAAGCAACTGATCAATACAATCTAAACATTGCAAACATGAAGTTAGTCAGAAGACTACGAACCAAACCAGTCAGGAATAATAGAGGCCACTTGCAGGAAGAAAATTATTTATTCCCTAAGAAAGCATAAATTCAGCGATTTGGAAGCATTTTTGACGATGTCTTGCCAATTACCCATTTCTTCATGGCTCCCGTCACGTTTCATACCTTATGGGATTAGATTGGGTTCCCTTATTCAACAGCTTTCCCATGATTAGAACTAGTGATGTGCTTTCATACAATGGGATAATTTCATTTTTGGATAAAGTTATTTAGGATCACATGATGTAGTAATGAGCAGTTGAGCATTGATGACAAAACAAGACAAGAAAGCAAGTTTGATCCAGATGTGTGTGAACCAATATGAGAAACGGTAAAGTAAATCAAGATAATTCATACCTCATAAAAAGCGCAATAAAAGCATATAATAATGATAAAAAACAGTAAAGAAAAGTTGACGATTGATAGGCGTAAATCCAATGATACAAACAATCCTCCTCCCCCTTCCTGCGCATCAGTGCTAAAACATGGGTTATGAATTCAATGCCCATTGGTGCACGCCAAGTGAGTGTAATGGCCATTAGCACTAGTTGAGTTTAGATGGTAATTGAGGTGGCAGAAATTTAGTTTCTCGACAGAAAGGCTCAGTTATGCCACTCCCTAATCTAAGACGGACGACGGAATACGGCTTCTTAAATAGACTTGGGAATTGCCATTATTGTAACACTTTCCCAACGAAGTACAACCAAAGTGCATCCATACTGGTTAAAAATTCCCGGGTAGCAAAACCGGTGTAGTAACTTGGTAAATGAAAGGATTACCAGTGGACAGAAAGATATATATATATGAGAATATTGTTTACATTTGTTTAAGTGATGCATATCTATGGCCGCCCGCAAAGACTAACACAGAGAAGTGATAGAATGATCATTTTTCATCAAAGAGGCTTCAATAGGCTACTCAGTTCCCAAAACTGTTGGGCAAAAAATACATTTCAGCAGACTTGGAAATTAGCATACCACCGTCTCATTAATTTTGATCCATCGATGCGTCCACGGCCAAATTATTAGCTGTTATGGATTTAATTCATATAGAAACGCATGGGGGAAAATCTTGCATATTTGTGAGAGAATACTTGAGAGTGCTTCTACCAAGGGACCTTCTCTTAATAAAGATGAGTAACAAAGGGAAAAATTTATTTCAAAATAAAGAGGAAGTAATCAATAACGATAGAGAGAGGTGGAAGAGGAGGTGGAGGTGGAGGTGGAGGGGGGGGGGTGACGATAAACAAAAAGATAAACAGGGAGACGGGGCTCGAAAAGCTCCAACTCCACCCAAAAGTGATATAAACACATCCAAATGACATCACAACATCAAAACACACAACCAGAACGGCACACTAGAGGGGTGTCATCTTCTGTGCTTGTAACGTCAGAAGCCAGGTTCACCCACTCGTAGCATTTCTTAAATCGGTGCTTGTGTGCGTGCATGAAAGAGCAAATGCATAATGCCGCCTATAAATACAACACAATGGAAGACCGGCACATGTCAACTATTATACCCTTTTCGTTTTTTATTATTACAACCATTATTTAAACTCCTTTAGTCTTTGTAAAGACCACTGTTTAAAGCTACAATAGAGGCAAGTAGACATAAGATGCCAATTTTATTGGAGTGCCGAGAGAAAAGGCAGATTGAATGTCATATTTAAAGCCAGTTTTTAAGCTACATTTGAATCGCCTAGGTAAGAACTCATACCCAGAACACGTAGCTATGTGAGGAATACAAAAATTGGCTACTGCTTATAAAAGCAATAAAAACGTGTCCCAGTCAACTCCTAGATAGCCTCTTTAAATAACACAAATGAACGGATACCTCATAGAGCTCATTTAAAGCTGCATACCAATTGATCTTCCCTCTCATATAAATTCTCTATTTGTCTCTTGATATTAACATAGACGACAACCCCCCCCCCCCTCCCCGCTTCTAATTCCGATAATAAATAGCTCCTCATAATTACCAACAAGAAAAAAGTTTAAGGTGTCTACTTAAAAACAGCTATCCATTGTCCGAGTTGCCCTTTCCGACTAATGTCTACTTGCAGAAAGACGCGTCAACGAGGTAAGTTTGCAAGAGGCGAAATATATCTTAATAGCCACGAAAAGGGCAGCTCAATTAGCCTACTTGAAGACCTTCTTGAACTTAGAAGCAAGCAAGTTATTCTGTATTGCATGTCTAAATTGGATGGCTTGTAGACAGTGAAGGCCGTAACACACAAACACAATGAAAGCCAAAAGGGCTAACTATTGATTCATTTTAAAGTCGTATATCAATTGCTCTACAACACATACCTAAGTCAAATAACTCCTTTCAACACATGTATCATAAAAAACGCAGAAATGTGAAAAAGGTCAATTCTCCTAACATTATTTTTAATTACGGCTGTTGAATTGGTAATGGTTTTTTTTCCTGTAGCATGAATGCAACAAAAAATGCCTCTTATATAAAGGCAAGCAAGGAAAAGTTAAGGCCATAAAGGGTAACACGGACAAGGCTTGAAATGAGAGTAAAGGTACCTTAGAGCGCTCTTGAGAGAAGCCCCCTTTCTACTATCCTCTTTATTAACCAAAATTAATCACTCACAAGAGTATATGCGCGGTGAAGAGAAACGATATCGCGACTTAGAAGATGCGCATGTTGACCACTGACCAACCGGTACATACCCACTCACTTACTTACGAGAAAAAAGACAGATTGAATGACCTACTGAACTGGAAGATATACCAATTGGCATACAATACAGAAAAACCACATATAATCACATTTAGATAATTAAATATACCCAATGAAGAACGCTTTTTTTAAAAAAATAACTATGTACAAAACAGAACGAAAATCACATTACCAATTATCAAGGTTGGTTATAGCGTCTACATAGACCCAATAATTTTCTTGCCAGAATAACTATTTTCAACCTTATTTCCTTTTCATTATGACGTAAGCAACAAAAAACGTTATTCATGAATGATGGGAAGAGTTAGGTCTAATCTAATGACCCCATATGAAATGACCTATTCAAAGTAATTTTGGAAAAGGAAATATGACTTATCTTCTGGGAAATGAATCTGAAATACGCTTTCAAATATTATAAACACCGAAGTTCATATACCAACATATCTCTTTCTTAACTCAAGAAAAAAGGGCGCATACATTAAAATTAATTAAAAACAGGGAACCCACCAGCTCTCCTATGCTATGTACATATTGAGTCTATTTATAACGATCCATTTCTATTTGTACGTATAAGTGCGAATATATGCGTGATGTCAGCAGGGAAAGACATCCCATTTACGACCATTATTTATAAATATTAATACTTATTAGGAGAGTGTTCCTTTTAACACAATTATAAGTTAAATAACTATCTCAATACGTAGATTAACGTTAATGAAAGAACCGCTTTCAAGGAATAGAACTATGAGTAGACCAAGTGTAGGTTGAATTGAGTGCCCTCGATACCTAATCGAGGCATAATTTTTGAAGGGCATGGCTAATTATGCTCAGAGAAATTGAAATATTCATTTTCGGACATAAGCATAACTCCCCTAAGCCTCAGCTTTTCACATAACACAAAATGGTTATTTAAAGAGCTCCATGTAACACCTGCCTAAATAAAAATAAAATACCCCACAAATTTTCCTGATCAAATTTGAGGTTAATAGGCTAAAAGATTAAAATACATAAGGATAACGAAGCACAGGCATAAAATTAAGCATTAATAACAACTAAGGAATTATCAACGCAAGTAAGAGTATGCGGTTTGGGGAAACAAATTTCACTTACGGAAGCACGAAGGGCATTGCGTCTGAAAAAGGCTTTACAGGATTCACAAGCAATAGCTCCAAAGTTGAAACCGAAAGCGTGATCTCCACAAACAGCACACGTCTTTTCATCCCTTCTAAGAGAGCTTGAAGTCTGGGGACAATTATTACTGTCACTATTAGTTCCCATCGTGAAACACCGATGATCGTCTCGAATAACACTATTCATCTGTGACGTAAGCACCTGCTTTCTAGACGTCATTCAATGAGTTAATTAAATCATCTTTCTATGAAGCAAGCCAGAGGCTAGTACGAAATATATAAGAAAAAATTAATCAATGGACTTGAAAGTATGCCAAAACCAATTAGACACATAAATAAAAGATTAAATCAAAATAAAAAATCTATCATTCCTAATCATACTAAATACTAATCCTAGGGTGTAGAAAAGTGATCTATTAAATATTATTTTATAAAAATACATTAAAATTTAGTTAAAAAATCTACTTTATGTATGATTTTAAAATATATAGACTTGAAAATCACCATAAGATTTGTAAGTATATTAAAAAGGATAATTACTATTGTGTACTATATTCAGAAAATCAATGAGACGAACGTCAGGATCAGTTCGGCAGTCGAAAAGCGACGGTATATATAGTGTACCTAAACGACTTAAAATTTCGATGTACCACACAACTGAAAGGAAAATCAATGAGTTCCTTAATAAAATGGTTACAAAAATATTATTATTTTTAATTCAAAATATACCAACACGGCATTGGGGGGGGGGGGGGGTGGGTCATCTATTTTTATATCAAAATATATTTTCTGGGTTACTAAAATCAATAAGGGTAATAAATTCCGACTTAATAATGAAATTTTGAGCCATTATCATATTTTCGTTATGAATGATGAATCGAAATAACTGTTTTAGCTTTCCTTAATCAAAGCTTTTAAATACTAATTAGATCGTCGTTATTGAAAATAACATATAAATTAATATATCGACTTTGGCATACAATAATTTTTACTAAGTTCAGGAATTGTAGGGCGACATCGAAATCATTCCACCAAAGGCAGTACAGGCAGACTTGTATATTGTGCTGCATGGCTCCCGCTTTGTTAGATCAGATATCGACGGCTGTAAACGACTAGTGACTCTCTTAGAAATTCTTGTATCTTAACCCACTATTTTTATTTGTAAATTGAGATGGTCTTCAAGTTTAGTTCAAAAATTTTTAACAATAAATGCGTTCGCCTTATTAATTTACCGTTTTCTATGAAATACTATTAGAACACGGACCTAAATTATGATTTATGTAAATTAAAGTTCAAGTATGAACACGGTTATTAAATAAATAATGCATGAATTCAATTACTACTGACATTTGGCAATGGATGGATTTCTTTTTCTGAAATACACTTATATGGTATTAAAATCCAATCTTCAAAGGTTTCCAAAAGATACAGTTCCTGAAAGTGTTGTAAACATTTATAAAGAATTTCCCAGCATACCATTTTGCCTTTTCTCTACGAGAGAATTTTCATCACTTATAGAGTTAAATTTTTTCCTTATCGACTCGGCGACTATGTATGACCCTCTATATCGATAGTTCTGATAAAAGATCAAAGGCAAAAGCAGATAAGCCCCGATCTTGAGTTTTCATGTGCGGTTTGTCATCAGCCAAACTACATTTATGTTAGGCAAATATTTTAATATTTAATATTAAATAGGTCAAGAATCAATCACATAATAGAACGAGATTGTATATCGCTTTAATTTAGACGAAATTTTAATATTACATTAATAATATAAAATGGTGAGTAGATGGCTTGGTAATAAATCGCAAAGTACGTGTTTTATTTCTATAATAGAATTCCAAGTTACACATATACTACACTACAAGCTTCATCAGTAAGTATAAAATAGGGATAGTTCGGCAGTTCGGATAGTTTGAAGGTGTAATGCCTAATGTGTAGATTTTAACTAAATTTCATTGATTTTGACTGTTAAATAAATATAATTTTTCGTGTTCGAACTAAGATAATCTACAATTTAAATTAAAAGGCTTAATTTCTTTTCTATTTAACAATAAAATAAAATTGAACTACGCGCTAAAGATGAAGTAATATATATATATATATATATATATATATATATATATATATGTGTGTGTGTGTGTGTGTGTGTGTGTGTGTTTCTACATCGGGTCTTGGTTCTCTGAAGTATCTGAGTAAACGCTTAATACCTTTAACTTTCCGTTCCAGGATGCCATAAATCGGACATGTGGAAACGCTTTCTGGCCATTCTTTAAGTTTCTGTAAGTTGTTCCATATTTCACAGTTTCAAACTTCACGTGTAGAACGAGACAAATGTGGGTCTAATAAAAGCACTTTATTCAGGTCATCAATTATAACCCCGAAAAGAGATGCTAATATGTTCTTGTCTACTCAAGCTACAACCAATTCCGAGTCCTTATATGAGCGACTAACTAATTCAAATACAAAGGAAGTTCAATGGGGAGTTAAAAATTAAATAACACATCTTCAGCTTCTCAGAATTAGCTAAAGTCGAATTTTCAGTTCATTATAAATGTAAATTAGTTACAATTACTGAAACTTCTCAATTATTTCACCCTTCGGTCGATTTATAGAACATTTGTCTTGTAACAATATTTCCATAATAAAATAATTTAGCCTGTACTGAAAAAATAATTTAAGTGCGATTTAATTCATAATGAAAATAAAGTCGATATTAGCTTTATATATTAAAATTAATACTAACCTTTATGTTTTATTGGTTGGATCGGAAAGCTCTACGTACAAATTACCACTGGTGCGCACTTCTCCGGTCGTGTATGTAGGTGAGCTCGTCTGATTATTGATGAACAACGATTGATTTGAAATCATTTCTAATCTAAGAATTTTAAAGTATATATTTTGGCTTTTGGATTTTTAAGAATTGTTCAAAATGGAGAGTACTCTTCCTTCTCGGGAATTTTTCGTTCTTCGTTACCCCGGAATTGTAAATAATCACGAGCGTGCCATTGAAACTCTTGGAGGCCTACAAGCATTAAACAAAGTACATTAGGTCATACTTCATATAGTAACGCTTGATCTTGCATTTCGTGTAGCACTTCCTTCTTTTTAGACATTCAACTCAATCACACGACGTTTACGCCTCTCATTCCGCCCAGAAATGCTTTTTGCTAAACCTGTCTATGGTGATCACAGATCTACAACATCTCTTATTATTCTAGCTAAACAGTTGAGGAATAAGCGTACCGGTGAAATTAAACTTGTTGCTGAAGTGGTCGGAACTGCGACTAGATTGTATTGTTTCAACGGTAAATATTTCATTTTCATTAGGTTTTTTTGTAAATACCTATTTATCTCAATGATCTTCGCATGTTAGGTATGGTTGACTTTCAATACGGTCCGTTTCAGAAGGCTGCTGCTAGCACTCCCGGACAAACCTCCAATGAAAGTAGCTCATCTCAGGATAATTTTCAAGTCTTTTATGATCAACTCCTTGTTAAAGAACCATCCCGTGTCCTGGACTCCTATTTCGCTACTCCTAATATGCCACTTTTTCTCCCTCCACTTCTCTTTACCCGTCTCGATCAGCCAACAGTATACTGCTACTCCTCCCGTTTCCGCATGAATCAGTATGTTGAATTGGAACAAAACAGTCAGCAGCACCCTTATCGTAAGTTCATACTGACAGATACATTTTTATTTCAAAAATTCGGTTAAGATTAAAATGCTTTACCAAATTTAGTGGCATTTGGTTGTGACTGTGAGCAATAAATGATTATCATTCTTCCTTATTTGGTTTCACATGAGCTATTGAATTTCATGAATTGTAATTTGCTTAAGTTCCAGACAATATCCAAACTAGATGTGAGTTAAGCTATTATCAAAAGCTACTGTGTTCTCCTGTTTACCTTCTGATTGCTACATGTGCTTAGTTTCGTTTTTTTTAAAAACTTATAGATCGGAAGGAACGCAAAAGCTTTGCTATATTCGTCAATTTTGGCGACCCAATTCCTGAAGCTGCTCATCCTGGGGCTTTGCTGGCTGTGACAAGCCAGGGCAACCAAACTCGAAAGCTAGCTCGTGATGTAGAGAAGGTAAAACACCTCTTGTTAAATATGTCCATGTTTTTTTTCATTTGCTCGAGTCTAACATCTATCTTATCTCGCAGTTATTCCAACATCGTCCCATTTGGAGTAAGGCTGCTTTGGTGCACAGTTTGAAATGGAAACGGATTCGAGAATTCGCTATTAAAACAATCCTTCCTGCTTATGCATACTATGTGCCTAATGGACCTTGGGGCAGAGTTTGGGTCAAGTTTGGTTACGATCCCTGCAAACATTCATCATCTAGAGTCTATCAGGTGAGACTTCAAATTTTATTTGATAATTTAAATCCAGGTGCCTTACTAAACAACTTGTTGAGGATCTCTTTTCACACTGTTTTTTCCTGTCTTAAATTCACCTGTAGCATTATTATCATATATTTCACAAATTCGTTCTATCTTTTTTCCTTCTTGAACCTTGTATTTCTATTTGCAGATGTTTAGAAAGTGGATGATAACATTATTCCCTTATTCTTTGACACTTAGCACCCATCTGGTAAGCGATGAGACTTAGTTAAGGTCTAGCTTCCTCGATGGTCAAAGTGATGCGGACTATAAAGGTTGCTCGTTATTTAATTATACAGAATCCTTGTTTCTTAATTAAGCGACTCCTGTATATTTTCCCTCTATTATAGTCAAAGTTTCTCTCAATTACCTTAGCGGACTTATGAATACTGAAGGTTGTGTAGTTACATATTCCGCTCGTATTTCAGACCGTCGATTACCGTGTACGCCTACCTCGACTTCAGGCCATGTTGTGTCTTTCCGGTCGACGACCTCGAGCTGATGATCGTGAAGATGCCGAGTTGTCGGGTTCAGATCTCGAAGAGCTTGGAGAATCGACTACTCTTGATGTTTCCTTAGCTGCTGCTCATGCTGGAGAAACACCAGAACCTGTTCATGCGTCGCAAAAAAGTGTAAGTTGAGTTCTGCATTTCCTCTGTAAAAGCCCAATCAAAGAACTCATCCTTATCTAATCTTTTCAATCATTTTTTTGTTGATTGTAAATATGTTGTTTTGTAGAAGTTATACTTCGTTCACCACTATTATATTTATTGGATGCTCTTTAATGGGTTATTTAAGGTTAGCAATTTAGAGAAATGAAGCTAAGGTGAATGACTGGTCTCTAAAGCTCACTCTTCTAAAACAGTGTGCTTTTGCAAGCTCTAATCCTTGTATGATAATGGCATTAAAGACACCCCTCATTCCTAATAACGTTGCCAATGCTAATGCCAAAAATACTTCATAGTCCTCGTATTTACAAGAATCGTCAACTTATCTCTAAGACAAGAAAGGGGCATCACGAGTTACTTGTACATAGCAACGACAACAAAAAACAACATCACAAGTGGCTCAATAACAATTTTGAATAGGTTGATATCCAATTTAAATTTTTTTACGACCTCAGTAGGCTATAAAATGAGTGTACTTTTGTTCCATTTCAAATGACTAACTCGAGAGCTTACACTTCCGCCACAATAGTAAACTCCATTTCCATAATTTTAATTTATTCATGAAAGTGACCGAAAACAATCGATTTCAAACTGTGAACTTTTTCATTGGCAAGATTTTTATTTCTTCCGAGTACCTAAATCGTGTGCCAGAAGGCGTTTTTTTGTTATTTAGAACATTAATGCATCTTTTGATCTCTTGATTTTTCCGCGTTTTATTGCCATAAATACTCTTCTTTTACAGACTAGTGCCTTCCTCTTCAGCAAGGACAGTTGGCCAGATGCGAAACAGATCCTCTACCAACTAATCGATATTGATATCCCCGAAGTAGTTGAGATGCTGGCCGTTCCAGTTTCAAGACAAAATTGCGACTCCATCTACGGGTGGATGCCCAACGATTATCAGAAAACTATCCGTGCTCTCATGACACGCTACCTGGAAACTTGGGTCAAAATGTCAAATCAAAGTGATCCAAGCAAGAAATAACCAACCTTATGGAATTTACGTTTTGAAAAAAGATCTCATTATTGCATTTTTCCTTGTATATGTGTACAGAGCTGAAATTTGTCAAATAAACTATCTATAGTATCCAGCTATTGTCCATGAATTCCTATTTTCTCAATGAATTTTGCTGTGATCTCGAATCTTTATACTTTGTAGCGATTGAAATGATTCCCCCAGAATTCCTTGACCCTATGACAACTGCTCGGCCTCGTAGAGCTTTTATTGCCTACAAGGAGGGTCTGGATTACACTTTCAATTATTCTGATCCATTAGATGCTTGCTCCAATTCAGTAGTGTGTGAGTACACTGCGGCAGCAATAAATTCCCGACCGGAGTGTATCTCCGTTCAACATTTTCACCACTCTGGCGTGGCTCAAACGCTTGCCTATGGTAGCAGTCGAGCGATATGTCTGGCCACTATGGTTAACAATGATATTCGAGTGTCCAAGACAATCTTTGGTCATCTCGATACTGTCAGTTGTGTTAGATGGGTTGATTCATTCAAGGGACCAAATGTTACGAAATTTGAAAGCTGCTTGGTTTCTGGTTCTGAAGATGGTATGATTGATATTCTGGGTCATATCTTTTTATATTATTAGGTGATGTCAAGCTTTGGAACATCGGAGGTAAACTAGACAAGGAGCTTATTTCTCTGAAAGTCCCTTCGGCGGTTATTAGTGTTCACGCAGTTTATACGGATGAATCGGAAAGTCAAATTGTTCTAGCAGCTGCTTCCAAAGAACAGATTACAGTATGGACTTTAGGACTCTCTCTTGTGGATGGGGAGGTCACGTCAGCTGTAGCCTCTAATGAAATAGCTATCACGTATACCTCATACACATGTTTAACTTTGCGTCTCTGGAGCCTGACGCCAAATCTCCTGGTTCTCTTCTCTGGAATGTCTTCTGGCAATACAGAAGTCAGGACTATCAGTATGGGAGAAAGTTCAGCACCAATTGCTGGAAGTCTCCAAGGCCATTGTGATTGGATTAATTGTCTGGATTGTATTCAGATGTACCCTCCAACAGAACCCACAGTGAAGGGTCAACAAATCCTGGTAGCGACCGGATCAAAGGATACTCAAATCCGTATTTGGCATTTGAATTTTCTTGAGGGGCCAGGTGAAGGACTAAAAGGTCAACGACTCCATCTTCCTGCGTCTTATTCCAGTTCTCATATTCTTTTAAGTCGACTGGAGAGTGTTATAAAAGGCCATAATCACAGTGTCACAGGGTTGGCGTGGTCTCCGGTCCCCTGGTCGCCCACATCTTGTCCCCAGTTGCTTTCTGCTAGCGCTGATAAAACCCTCATTATTTGGGCCCCCTCTGAGCCACTCTTTTCTAATGGTGGTGAAGCGAATTTGGTTAGTGAGGGAGCTTGGCTGGAGCAGGTTTCAGTGGGTACGGTGGGAGGAAAATCACTTGGATTTCTTGGCTGTGCTTGGGGCAACTACAACAATGAAATTTATGGACATGGATTTCGGGTAAGCCCTTTCCCATCATGAATCCATGAACCCTAATTTTGCAGGCAAGATCGTTAAGCCCTACACCACCATCGTGTGTAGTGGGCATCCGAATTTCTCACCAAAGGTTCAATGAGCTCACCTTTGAATCGTAGGTGGGAATTTGACAATGGGTTCACGAAACGTTATTTGAATAGACGAATAGAATTAGTGGTAATGATTAAGAGAATAAGTTGATGAGCGAGTTGGAAAATTACTCAACGAAAGATTGATCAGGTTAAGGACTCCATTTATCGCCTGTATAAATGAGAGAGAGAGTGAGAGAGAAAGGATGTCAATCTCGCACCAGAGTAGCTGAAGGTTTGACCAGCTAAAAGAGCAAAGATCTTAACTTTCAGGATCTAGGCATTGGAGAAGAGAAATCGATAGCTTGCTTAATGGCTGAGGGGTGATTCATGTGCGGAAAGAAATTGTGGTAGTACTAATGGGTAACAGTGCGCAGGCCTGAAGCCCCTACACATTCATAGCGTCTAATTGAGAGAATAGTTTTGTTTTCTTTGTATTTTGAAACTCAAACTAAAACCTAAAGCAATAAAATTATTTCACCAGAGAACAAATCCATTAAGATGGGTGGGTCTTGAGAGAGCAATATCTGTTTACCTAGTTTAATTGCATTCTTTGTAATAAGGAATGGCACGTTTCCAATCGCTTCCTCACAACTTGTGTTAGAAAATAGTATATTTTTCAAAGTAATTAAAGTATGATAGAGAATTTTTAAAGCTATTAAATTGTGCATCTCAACTACATTGCACTCCCCCCCCCCCCTTAAATTGTCTTAATTTCTTTTCTTTAGGGCGATTTGTCAACGTGGTCTACAGACGGTGAACCGCGCATCACACTGACCGGTCACTTCAATTCAGTTACGGATCTCTCCTGGTGTAGGGAGACAATTGATGGAGCTCCAATCAAATCCGTTGCTAGTGGGGACGAAGATGATTCCTTCATGCGTGCCTATCCCGCTTATCTGCTTACATGCGGTCTTGATTCCACTGTTCGACTTCATGGTCTTTTTTACACCGAGGGAAGCGGCTGTTCACCACCAGGTAAATAATTACATCTACTCGAAAGCTGTAAGTAGCTCTCCCTGACTGAATTGATTTTCCCAATTTCAGTTCGAATGTGGCGAGAATTGGCCAGACCCCAGCTGCATGGATATGAAATGAATAGTGTAGTCAGTATGGATTTCATTCATTATATCTCCGCTGGTGATGAAAAAGTAGGTCGCGTGTTTTCGGCTACGGAGAGCTTTGTGGAACAATTTCTCAGTGAAGCTACCATTCAAGCCCATCCTGGTTTGCAACACTTACCAATAGGTAAGTGAAAATCCCCGATCGTATTCAGCCTATTAGAATGAAATTTTAATATCTGATCTTTTTCATTAGCTGCCGTTCAACCTGAGCAAGGACTTTCGAACAGACCTATGATCGAGGCGGAGGAGCAGGAGCTGATTGAAACAAATCCTGAATATATTGTTAGTTTATTAACTAATGTTTTCTTTTTTATTTCACTTTTACTAAATGTAAGTGTTTGTGTTTAACTACGAGTCTAGTTATACTCTAACGAGGTATTTTTGCTGAGCTTTTTTTCTTTTCTTGTCTTTTGCCCGCAGAAAGATTTTCAAATTTTAAAGTAAATATTTCTTTAAGGTCTGTTTCTTCGCACAAAATGGATGATAACATGAGTTTGTGTCGAAGTATATATCGTTGAAAGAGTTTAGAGTTTCATTTCAATTCAAACTTTTCGTGACTAGCGCTTCATTTTCAAGTTCTTGATAGGGAACGGCAATAAGTTATTGCTGCAAATGACAAACTGGAAAGAATATTCTTAAATCATGAAATCGTAAATAATACAATATTTATTTATTTATCTCAAATGGCAGGCGTTTTGATAGTTATCATTAGCCCTTTATCGGACTTTGGGCTTTACAGAGTGGAAGAAACATCAAAGTGCGGACTTTGGGCTTTACAGGGAGGAGGAGGAGCGTCAAAGTGACAAAAAGTCGAGAGGGGGGACAAGATAATGATTCACAGATGTGAAAGAGATTGAGGGACACAAAGTCAGAGAAAAGGTAAGATGAGTACTGCGGAAGTTGGTCGAATGTGGCATACAGTGGGGTGATGTTAGTTTGAAGTCGGAAGTCAACTGCCGAATAATAGACTTTTTTGCCGTATGAGTATACGTTGTCCAGGGTGCTCCACGTGGAGGTAAGTCTATCACGCATCCCGTAGTACAATATTAATAAAATATTTTGAATTGTGAATTTTTTAACTAAGTCCACATTATTCATTTATTTTGGTCCCAATAAATTAGTGCTTTTTTCTTCACATTTTCAAAGTGAATAGTTTATACGGTTTTAGTGTTTCGTTCAGAGATGCCTGTTTTCTCTTTTTCCAATTGGCTATTTACTTTCATTCCCTTCTAACTGATAGAGTTGTTGTCGTTAACTTGACAATGAGCCTGAACTACCATTCATTCTTTCTGATTGTTCATTTTCAGGTTTTGGTATTACCTTAGGTCGCGTATTATTGATCCCTTATATATGGGGAAAGTGTCACTTTCTTTGGTCTTATTTGCTGGTCCACTAAGTGCCCTTATACGGGGAAGTACCAAAATAGAAGAACATAGGATTCTAAGGGCTAGAAGTTATGAGGTCAGTACTCATCAGTTCCAAGATTTGATATACTTTATCTAACTTTAACGCTTTTAACGTGCCTTCCTCTTAATGGACTTGGGATAGCGTTTCCTTTTTTTGAATGGAGTGGCCATATGCATAGGAATAACTTTTATTATTATTTACTATAATTTTTATTACTTTCAATTTTAGAAGCCGCCATATCCCCCCACGGAATCAGCGCTCACAGAGACAACACTCTGGTTGGAAACGAACAAGCTCTACGGCCACAGTAATGAGGTTAGTTAAATGGAGTGTATTCGTCTTTTCTTTCAAATTTTGAGCTAATGTATTTCCATAAATAAAGTGGTCTGTTTTTCAAACCTGCACGAAACAATCGAACAAACGCCCCGGCCAATTATAGCTTTTTGGTGTTTCCCAATGTACTAAAGGTGGAACTCCTCATGGCTGCATATCGGAATTTTGCATAAACTCGAAGTATTGCATTAGTGGCTATCTTTATTTTTTTGCCCCAAATTTAGATAGTTCATTCTATTATTATTTACCATATTGAGGAAATGAATTGAATAGAATGAAATACGCTTTGAAGGAAGAGGTCTGTGAACTTCTTCGAGTAATTCCTGTGTAATTTTGAAGTCCTAAACGTTTGCTATGTAGTGTTTAGTTCTTAAGATCGCATTCGTGGATACGTTTTCCAGTCATGCTTTGGCTCTCGGAACAGTCTTAAACCCGAAATGACCATAAGAGGGCTTATTTCTAGCTACGAAATAAATAAGAGGGTTGGTTGTATTTCTAATTCCTTTACGCACGCGATTGTCTGTTATGAATGAAACTTGTCATACTTTATTATCGTTTCTGTTATTTGTCTACCACTAATGACTGTCAAATCATTTGTTGCCTATATTATTAAGTTGTGTTTCTGTCTTTTAACGCAAACAAATAAGTACCTTTCAATAGTACCTGAGAGGTAATTTACACTAACACTTCTAGTAAGTTATGATTCTTGCCTATTTCGATTTTAAGCAGCTATAAGATGTTCTCATGGGGAAGCATTTGAATAAGAGAATTGTCAAGCCGAGTGGAGTGGTGCCAAGTGGAGTATAAGACGGAAGGTGAGAGTATGATGTGGGTACTAGATTCAGAACAGCAGGAATCTTATCTTACTTGAGTGCTGGAAGCATTGAGCCGTCGCATTTCATTATGTAATTTCTCTAATGTCAATTTACTAGGTTGGCTGCTGTGTGTCCGTATGGTGGATTATGTTTTTGACCATCTTTCTGCCAAGAACGGATCAATGAGTCTAGCAGCCAATTTTTTTTCAACACAAAAAGGTTCTAATAATCTTGAAGTTAACTAAAGAGGGTCAGTATTATTGCTCTTTAGGCTCTCTTCACTAAAAATCTTCTTAATACAAGTTACTTTCGTATATGATCTGGCAGACGAAATTGAGTTATGTATTACAATGCCCTTTACGTAGATTATTGCAAAGTGGGGGGGGGGGGGGGTGCTGGTGGAGTGAGGTGAGGCACCATGCTGCTCTGAGGCATTTTTCGTGCTCTGTTTATCTCCCACGTTATGTGTACTTTTCTCTCCCGTAGCTTCATAACCTCTTGGTATAACCCTCTATGAAAGAACTGCTGCTTTGTATTTTATATTTCAAGATTGTGAGTGAAATCCCTAAGAAACGAGAAAACGCAACGTCGGTGCTCTATGTTTTAGTAAAACAAGGCTTGTTTGTCTTCTAACTCACTGGTCATAGGCTTACCTTTCTATATATAGTTTCTATCGATGGATTTGAAGTTTTGAATATTCACCCCAAGCCAAATTATGCCATAACAGTCTTGGAATACAAAGCTTCCCCATAACATGTTATCAATGTAAGAGTGTGAATGAAATATCCTAGGATTTACTTATGGTAAACCGATGTTTTTTTCATAGGAGTAGTTAGGGGTTTGGTTGCATATACGACCATAAACCTGGTTGCAGACTCAGTTAGGTTTCAGACTTAATTAATCATCTGGATGTCTACCCATAACAATATATATATATGTATGTATATATCACGCTGAGAAATATCTCAGCGTCTTAGGCTATGGGCTTGAGTTTCAACACTCTCTCCCTCCACCCCCCTCCCTTAATACCAATAATAGGCGGATTTTCTAAGCAGTCTAGGAGAAAATGGTGAAATTCGTATTGTGGGCTGCGAAGGAGTGAATTAATTGTCATAACTGGTAGGCAAGGAAGTGTCTACAACCTGGTTTGAAAATGTGGTTAATGAGATTCTCCTGATAACCTTTATTGGACTATTAGGGTAGTTAAGATACTTTCTCTCCATTATAGATCGATAAATATTTTTCTACTTATTGAGCTTTTTACGTTGGTAAAACTTGTATCTCCCTTAAGTAAACTGGCTTGATCTGATTTGCGATTCCGAAAGTCTTATGTGGTGGAACTGCTTTGCGACCTAGAATTTGACATGCCCTCCACTTTCAAATTTTATAAAGTAACAGTTCCCAGTGTATGGCTCCTAATTCGAAATACATTATAATTGGTTTTAAAATGCGCGATTGATAGAATACCTGTACGTTGACATTTTGGAAGAACCGCAATCGAATATGCCTCTTCTGCAAATAGCTCTTGAGGTAGGCTTCCATCGAAACTCAACTCATTTAATGTCTCAAGCCAATTTCCTAGGCAATAAACACTCTAATTTCTAAAATTGGGATTTTTCAATTTTTTTCTCTATTATTTGCTTATCTTTGCTATGAACTTGAACCAGCTTTCTTCCATTAATTGAACTTATTGCCCCATCATATTTATTGCTAAACAGTTTGTTTTCTCTTTGTAAAACTTTTCTTTAAGCATTTTTATGTTCAGAGGCCAAGAGTTTTTTTCTGTGCGGGTGGTGTAGAACTCATTGTGGATACCTTATTCTCCTACTGTGAACTACTTGCTACTAAGCCGGTTAGGTGTCATGAAACTGCTAAATTAATAATTGGCCTCATTTACTCCTTTGATATTTTGAAAAAAATGAATATGCTATCTTTTTCTTGCTCCTGTTTTTTTTCGCAGGTGTATTCTTTAGCACTCAATCCCCAAGGCACTCTTCTTGCATCGGCTTGCAAGGCAGCTAAAGAGGAGTTGGCTCAAATCCTTCTCTGGCGTACAGACAACTGGCAAATTCATCAGGTAATCATCTCTTCCTTTCTTCAATAGCTATACTACTCTCTGTCGGCATTGTGCAGTACCTTGATATTTCCGCTCTCCACAGACTCTTCGCTTCCATCGTTTAACTGTTAGTCGGATGTGTTTCAACGCTGCTGGTGACAAGTTAGTTTCCGTCTCTCGAGATAGAACTTGGGCTCTTTGGAAGGCTGATGTTGGTTCTGGAGATGGAAAGCATCCAAATTTCCAACTCTTTAGGCATGCTGGAAAGAATACACATTCCAGAATCATCTGGGCATGTGCTTGGTCACCGGACAATAAGTAAGTTGTGTGTGATGCATGGGCGTAACAGACCAAATAGAGGATAATGCCCTACTCTGGAATGGCTAAATTAGCGACCATTGAAAAGATATCCGCCATTTCTAGTGAGCTAACTGCCGTTGAGTTGTCTGTCAGGATTAAATTATAGGGGATAAGTCAGCTGCAGATAAGGAGAACGATTTTTGCACTCACCTTCACGAAACCATGCCATGCTATGCTGTTTCCCATTAGTGCTTTAAATACTGCCTTGTTGGTGTGTGTTAATGGCTTGGTCGGTTTTGAGGACAAACAAGTGATGACTAACGAAATAGGTTCTTACTTGCTCAAAATGAGAAGCAGCTATGTTTTATTACATACTGAATTTTTCATGAACTTTAAACTCTTCATTTAGTTCTATGCTCTCATGCTTATGTTTCTCTTGTTTAACACAGACACACACATACACAAACTTAATGTAGAGGAAGTTGTGCATTCAGATATCTCCAGCACTTTTATTTTTGTAGGGCTTTCTTTACGGCCTCTCGAGACAGGCAGATAATGGCGTGGCATAGTGAGAGTGGAGAGCGAATCGGTTCACCCTGGTCTCTCTCTGAGCCCATCACTGCATTCGACGTTGGTTCAACCATCTCCGGCCACACCACCGCCTTCCTTGCTGCTGCCGGGTTTGAAACTGGTGGCATTGAATTGCTGGCGATATCACTGACCAACTTAACCTGCACCTCACTTTTCAAAGTGCCTGCTGATTGGTCACATATGGGTCTTTCTGTTAATTGTCTGGCTTTTCACCCAGTTAACAAAGAGGAGTCCGTACTGGCTAGCGGTGGAGCGGATGGAATGGTGCGAATATTCAAAATCAATCCTTCCTCCCTTATGAAATAAATGCTTGATAATATTTAAATTTATTATTTTTTCAAATAAATGACTTTTTGACATCATAACTATCTGCCTGCCATTGTTGGGAACGAAATTGGCAATGCATTATGCTAGTTTTGGAGTTAGTTTGCTCTATAAATCGGACTTTGTGTCTTATAAGTTCCAAAATCACTGAACGAAGTTTTCTTCTTTAATCATTCTTTTGCCAGTATATTAGCATCTGAAGGTCTAGCAATGAAGAATTCACTTCCTTTCGTCCATATATTCACCACTTTTACCAGTTGAATTTGCCATTTCAATCATTGACCAAATAATAATCTTCTTTCCATTGATCCAATCCAATCACTACGCCACCGACTCGTTGAAATTGAGTATAATTGGTGATTATCCCAGTAAGCACAAAATCACTGCCCCAGATGTCAACCATGGTTCTTACCATATTCATTATCTTGACCACATGTTCATAAGTACTTTTGCCATTCTTGAAAAGCAGTGCTATAGATCGCAGTCAATCGATATTTCATTGTATTTGGAAATATCCCGTTCAGCATTTCTTATGGATGCTGATCATTGATGGTAAAGGTCTCCAGACTCCTGCTGCTGTGATTGGCTATTTTTATGCTTCAGAGTCGATTTTCTCGTATTATCGCTTGTACGCTAATTTAATTTACTCGATTCCTCATTGTGATTTTTGTTTCTGATAAATAAAGTTTGCAAGCTGTAAATAATTCACCGCAGCCTTTTAAGACAGTTTTCATTTGGTGAAATTTAGAGAATGGATTATGAAAATTAAATTTTGGGGGCATGAGCTGCTCATTTAGCAAAAATAGCGTACAATCCGAATTTTAGCATCCAGCGTAGTAAGACACTGATACCCCGACATTGATCTGATAGACATTTTGACAACCTTCAATTTAACTTTTGCTGAACTTTCTGTTAGTCAATGCCAATTGCTTCTCACAGCTTAAAGGTGCAAATTCTTTGTGCTGCAGATGAAGCAATATTTACAATAGGGGGTGTGGGATAGACTTACCTCCTCGTGGTGCACCCTGGGCAACGTATAATCATACGGCAAAAAAGTCTTTTAACTGGCAGTTGACTTCTGACTTCAAACTGCCATGCCCCACCGTATATCATATTTGTCTACTTTCACAGTACTCATCTTACCCTTTCTGAGCCTTTGTGTCTGTCTGTCTCTATTACATCCGTGAATCACTCTTCTATTCCCCCCTCCCGAATTCTTCTCACTTTGATGTTCCTCCACCCCTCTGTGAAGCTTGAAGTCAACTAAAGGGCTAATGATAATTATCAAAACGCCTGCCATTTGTTATCAAAATATATTTATTATAGCCCTCTAATTTTACTATTGAGTTTGTTTCGAGTAGCATTGAAGACTAAAATGGGCTTGCTTTGAGTCGATTTTGATGGCGGTATGACTAAGTGCATCTATTCAACACTTAGTTCCAAACGCGGACTATACCGACTCATTTAATCCAAACCAGAGGAAACAAGACAGAAGACAGTTGTAATAAGTTAGTTCAAAAGAGAACGAAATGTGTGGCTGTGGTCTTTCTTACTTGAGCTTATTCCTCATTCCTTAAGTCTGTCCGTGTGGCCATCTAAGCTAGCGTATTAAGCTTATTTGTGCTGCCATGCAGTTTAATGTAAATAGGCAAACGCACACGCGCCACATCCAAGTCATCCATCTCCTATGTTTGTCACAATCACAGCTCACAAATACTCGTTCTGATCTTTCTCTTTGCCCTCAATAAAGCTCTAGTCCATCAGATAACTACTAGCTTTCCTCCACGCCTAAGAAAATGTAAGTTATTATGTGTACCCAGGCGAGGGGTAACTACCGGAGTTTTCCTAAAGTTATTTGGGGTTAGAAGTTAGAATTTAGTCTTACAGCTTTTCTTTATTTGGGACTGAAGTTTGGCTATTCCCATATGGAATGTGTCATTCCGAATACACAAGAATATACATATAAATATATTCTTAAGCGAAATATTTTACTTCTCTATCATCGCCCATGGGCGCTTATTCGGGTGGGCGATTATTTGGTTCCATGAATAGTTTCATTAAATGGAAATTTCCGTTTCGGAAAATCCCTGTCGTTAGTTAACATTAATAAAATGGTAATTTCGACCAACGAGAAGCTCAATTTCGAATAAAGCACTGCAATATAAGTGACTTTGGTCAAAGTATTACTTTAATTGAATGGTACTAGCTACTATTTGAATGTTAGTGATCTCTGCCTGAGATTCACAAATAAAAAAGGAGGTAAAAACGTGTCATGGCCAATGTTACTCGAGATATGACCTGCGCAGCTTGTGATGTGAATGCCATCTAGCATGGAAGGTAGTCGGTTTTAGCCGTCCTTTAATTCAATGCGACACAATTCTGCCCATACTTTTGTCCAATTTATGCCATTGTGAAGATCTATAAACAATGGGGTCTATTATAAGTAATTAGGGAAAAGATGATTCTATTTGCCCCATGTAGCCCTCGAAGGAAAAATTAATTATGCAGAGCTATTATATGTTATCCCTTGACGATATTAATATTTTATTTATTGAAATAACGCTTAACCTCATTACTGCCTATGTGACTGCATATTGATTTTTTACTTATTGAAATGTAATAAGAGCATGTTAATACAACGAGAACCTGAGTCGATTGTAACAATGTGAGATTAAACTTATATTCAGAAAAGTAGGAAAATGCGGCATTATCATTTTATAAATTTTAATTTAAAACCAATTTAACTTATATCCTCCAGTTGATCTTTAGTGAATAGGTGCCGTCAACCAACGTATGCAACCCTGCCTTTGCTCGAATAGAAATTGGAACTCATTTTAGGAATATATACATATAAATCCCAACAGCAAAATGTTCACGAAAAATGTAACTATTCAGGTTTAAATTTTGTGATCATTTTTTTCTACATCAGAGTTCTTGCTTAAATATATATTACCCATATTGATTATCGATTTGCCCTTTCTCCTTTCAGATTATGAATAAGACCCTTAAGGTGAATTTTACTCTACCTTCCCCCCCCCCCCATTCCTCTATTTTCCATGCCCTATTTCTTTCTCATCGGCAAAACTCGAAAGCTGATGTCCTTCGCTAGTCCCTTAATTTCATCACATGGGGGCGTGGAGGCGTGAGAGGGGAGGGGGGTAAGCGGGGGGCGGGAGGTAATTACGAAAAAGAGTAATTAGAATTGCTGACGGAGGATCACTTTAACCCGGGAAAGTGAATGTTTGTCTCGTTAAAATTCTGGAGCTTGGGAGTCAAAATTAAGATAAATTGAGGCCATTTGCTAAATTATCAGTAATTCTCCCCTAAATTTTAATTAGACTTTTGCTTATGCTTCGTGGAGTTCGTGCAAATTATATCCCACATAGGAAGATGCCTAAAGCATTAAACTTCAATTTATTATTATTATTATTATTTGTATCTTATATTGATTTACTAATTTGTTAGCAAGTTAAATAAGTTTGATTTCTGGGTTGCGTTCACTGATAAATTATTTCTGAAGTTCTCCCCACCCCTCATCCTCTACTGTACTCACTCTCGCACTTTAAAGTTCATGAATTTTTAATCGTATATTCTTCTGCTGTGCATTACTATTTACATCCCATGAATACGGAGCTAACTAAACACCTCAAATATAAATCCCACGCTGAATCACTCCCAGTTTTCTTAAAAATTTAGTTTCTGCTCCCAGCTTAGATTCTTGGCACACACTCATGGGAACATTTTGGACAACAACAAGCTCTGATTTATTCACTTCCTACACGTTGAAAACATGTAGACAATTTTTCATGCTATTTTAAATAATCTAGCTATCGGCCTCTGATCAATCGATACCCTCATAGCCAATAAGTGAGCAGCTTATAACCGAGGGCGCGTGATTCACATATTTGAAAATCTGACAACAAAGCGAGGAATAATGGGTCGACACACATTATTACACACAAATTAGGGAATTATAATAAATGATATTTTTACTAGCTCATTCCAACTTTTGTAAAATTGTTGTAACGATGGTAAGCAAATTTACGAAAATACCATATGCCATAATCTGCGTTTCGTGAATGGTATAGCGTCTCTTTCGACAGATGGCCATTAAAAAAGGTTCTTTCATATTCAAAAAAGTCTATATACAAACTGTGTTAAAATGACGAATTTATCAAAAGCCACTCCAGTGACTTAGTTTAACCGCATTTGTTGATGATTCATATTTAGACAAAAAAAATATTACAAATAGCTGATAGGTTTTATATGATTGAAATTCATTCTGAACTACACACTGTTACCAAAAGTAGAAGTAAAATTGCAATGGAAATATATTTATTTTTGTCAAATGGCAGGGATTTTGATAGTCATCATTAGCCCTTTAGCTGACTTCGGGCTACACAGAGAGGAGGAGGAACATCAAAATGGCAAAATGTCGAGAGGGGGGACAGAATATTGATTCACAAATGTGAAAGAGACAGAGGGACACAAAGGCAGAGAAAAGGCAAGATGAGTACTGTGAAAGTAGTCGAATATGGCAAACAAAGTCAGTGGTCAATTGCCGATTAATAGACTTTTTGCCGTATGAGTATACGTTGCTCAGGGTGCACCACGTGGAGGTAAGTCTATCGCACACCCCGTACTGGAAATATAAAAGTGTTGAATCGACTAGCGTGATATATTGCTTAAATCAAGGTCTTTATTACCATGCAAACGGTATGTTCCACAGGTGGTCTCACTCTTCTGTCAACATAAATTTTAATAAAGAATGTGAAAACACTCTACCAGCATTAATTTTATTCTAAAATGTTTAAACATAGAGGTTTGTCTATTAGATATATAGCACAAAAAAAGGGCTTTGAAAATGCCCACATATCTCAAATCTTCACTCTAAGGAAAAATTTAGAAGGCTTCAATAAAATAGTCCACTTTGTCCGTAAATTGGGCTAATTGGAAGGTAAACTGGATGGAAGAATTAGCTAGAAGTTCAGAAATATAAAAACAAATTTTGTTATTATTATTGTCTTAAGGGGTTTGCCATAAACAGCAATTGGATTTGCAATATTGACAATCAGAAATGAAAAAAATAGCATATGTCAGTGAATTTTATTTGAATGAATTCGGCTTACGAGCTTTGAACAACGTAGGTTTTTAATTTATTTCGACTCAGTGGGGCGTGCGATAGACTTACCTCCACGTGGTGCACATTGGGCAACGTTTACTCATACGACAAAAAAGTCTATTAGCCGGCAGTTGACTTCTCACTTCAAACTACCATCACCTCACTCTATGCCATATTCGACTATTTTCACAGTCTCACCTCACCTTTTTCTACCTTTGTGTTTGATTCTTACATCTTTGAAACACTCTTCTGTTCCCCCCTCTCGACTTTTTAAATTTGATGTTCCTTCCCCTCTGTGAAGTCTGAAGTCAACTAAAGGGCTAATGATAACCATCAAGACGCCTGCCATTTGATATAAATAAATATTTCGTCTCAGTTATCTCATGGCTATATCCCATGTAATAGTGACGTAACATAAATTAATCGACGTTGCCGTGTGAATAAAAACGATAGAGTAAGTACTGAACATTGTTATTTCTGCAATCAAGCAATTGTTTGAAAATTGAACTGTTAGTAATGAGTTACCAATTGGGGTAAATAAAATCCGACCCAGGATCGAAACTCGAATCCCTGTGACCTTGTGACAACTTGACACTACTCTCAGCATCGTTTCGATATTTCCTTTGCATTATTTGGCTACCACTTATAAAACTGCCAAACTTTTGAAATTCTGTGCTAAATAACTCATTAATTAGAAATGCCAATAGAGATCTAATTGTTTAAGGTGACTTATTTCATGTGGCAGAAATACACTTATCGACTTTAAAGAAAATATAAAAGCTTGAATTAATTAATTGTGGAATTTAAATGTCCTGTATCGAATGTACGAGATATATTTGATGCTATCGTCTTCCTTACTAAGCTCGGACCGATGAATCTGTCGATATTTGCTGTCCTTTTCGGATCATGCATCTGCATTATTCTAGATTGAATAGTTTGCTTTTCAAACGCTTCATCAAAGTAGGCGTTGTTAATGCCAGAAATAAGAATAAAATACTAGTGCATGACAGTTTAACTTCGATTTGAAGTGTCTAAAACTAGGTAATAGAATTGTAGCGGATTGCTACGCAAGTAAAGCCTGACCGACTCAGAAATCTCTATGGCAGATTCTCCAACATCTAGCTAGACTCCCAGAACCAGCTAAGCTATAGCCCAGCTATGAAAAGAAACAGACGTGTAGCACGGAGCACGTTTATTCTGTACGAGTATTTCGGATAAAGTGTACACGCAGGAAGCTTAATCGTGATCAGGATAGCGGATTAGGTTAAACAAAGAGAGGTTAATGATTGGTCACTGTTTGTACGATCGCACCTCCCAATCCTGACGTGCAGGCATGCGATGACTTGTCCCACAGAATCCAGTAGAAACTAACATATCCTTTAAACAATGATTTTGGAGATAACATCAATTAATTCACCTTCCTCAAACACTTGCATTCGATTTACCCCCCAGTGCACTGTTTGTAAGATTTTATCCGGAGATTTGCTCTTCTTGGTTGGAATAGGGACATTGACTTTGACGGATTTGTTGCAACCACGAGAGTTTTCTTCTCTCCCTCCCCTACTGTCACAATTTGTCTTAGCCAACACACTTTGTATGAGACCTCCTTCAGCTCCTCTAGACACCGAGTGATATGAAAAAAATTCCTTTAACAGAAGTGAGTAGATGCAATATTTAGGCTGTTAATTTTAAGTGGTACATCCAAGTGTATATACTTTCAGTCTTGTACTGTATGTCCCATCAACTGCAAAACCAATCAATCACACTTGAAACTATTTTTTAGTTGGAAAATCAGAATAATGGTGAAATAATTAGACGATTTGTGCAAGAAGAAAATGTCTTAAATTTAATTTAGGCTAAATATTCCATGATCGGAACTTAATGCTTTCCATGCTATATAGTGGCTCATACGGAAATGGACAACGTAAATTGGCATAATTAATATTTAATCTAGGCTTCAGATTTCCTTGTAGACATGAAATAAGGGAGCAGAAGATTTAAAATGTTCAACAAAAAATTAATATTTTTGATATTATCTGCGTTATGACCAAAAACTGTGTATTTCATAATTTATTTCTGGTTTGTTTTCAAACCATGGTTTAATAAAAGACAGTTCTGATATAAAATTAATCAGAATCTTACTAATTAAAACTTTTCTCAAAATTTTCCTTTCAAAGATTATTGTTAATAACTTGAACCTATGCAACTGGGGATATTAAATAGGATAATTTTCAATAAATCTCATTTAATTCTATTGATAATTCCGCATGATTTTATTTAACAGACAAATAGACACAATACTCTTTTTTATCAATTCTTGTTTGTCTGAAAAAAACTTGTCAGAAGGAATATTCCTGTAAATTTATTGTCCGTATTAATGACATTTACGCTTTTCTAACTTCCTATTTCGTGAGAAAAGTCAATATATATGAAGAACATATCTCATTCTTCCGCTCATTTTATTGTGTAAAATATACGCTTCTATGATTTACACCTTTCAGTTGATTAAAAACCTGCTAATGGTAGTATTTAAAGCTGGATTTAGAAATGGAGAAAACTTCCTTTTGATGTAACATTTATAGCTTCGAACTTTAAAGATATCTGCTGTAAGACGTAAAGAATCTACTTGAACTCCTTTTAGTTAGCGCCACTTCACCTTTTAAAACGCGTCATGCTCGGCTTGATAACTTGGATCGTAAACGCTTCCAGAAAATTTTTAGGCAAAATAAAATACTTATATTTTTACAAATAAACTTAATCATATGTACAGGAGTCGAATTTCTGACTTACTACAAGTCTTCCTGATTTGTTTATTGAATATTATTCAAGATTAGCGTCTAAGTGAAAAAATGTGAATAGATAGTCGCATCATTTCAGACATTCTGTGGAGATATTAGCAGAGTGATACGAAATTGCATAATTTTATTCCAGAAGAGCCCATCAGTTGTACTTTAATAATAGAAAGTAACAAATGAACATACGTAATTTTAAAATAATTGCCATGTGATTTCAATGTACTATGAAAATTGTACTTTATGGTCCAATTAGATAAGTTATATTTATTAATGTACATGAGGGAAAAGGGAATTTAAAATTTATTCAAAGAAAAATATCCCATGTAAATGGTGTTAAAGTGTGTCTATTTAGTTGCATAAGTAATAAAAAAATTTCATTCATATTCCATCAGTGTACAAATAAAAAATTCCTCTTTTTTTAAAATTTACCTAAATGGAGGAAAAAATAATGCCGTTTTGATCCATCTGCTTTATGGTTCAATAACAAAGTCGCAAAAAATCTGGAAACTTTTGCTCTGTTTGGCTTCTATAACAGAAAAAACACTGACGAAATAATTTGTCCGCAGAAATCATTTCGATTAATTTCAATTTCTCTGTTCTGTTTTTTGCTGCAACCGCCCCCTTCCCCTCCCAACACCCACCTTCCCCCCCACACCTCCAATTCTTTCCACTTCAAATCGTTGACTTACAAGTTTTAGCAAAATGATTTAAGAAACACTATCTTATTAACGCTCAATTTTGACTAAATATTCCATATATCCACATAGACTATTAGAACTAACCAGAGGCGTGATTATTATTATTATTATTATTCAGACTTGATAATATAATTATCACAACAAAAATTGATAACTTTTAGTAGTAAGAGAGAACCCAAACGTAGGAAAAATGCAAAATTTCCAAGTGGAGTTGAGGTGGCGAATGGGATCAAATAGGAGCACCCAATTAAATGAGTTTGCGTCTTGAATTTAACTTTGATTTAAAGTTTTGGAGCAATAGCCTTTGCTTTTCCTCAACACAAAGCACTTAATTTTCTAAAATCTAACATTTCAAAATCTAAGTACTCAAGATTTTATACCAACAGGCTTCTAGATATGTAATCTTCCCCTCCTCCACTCCACCCCACCCCCAGAGCGTATTAGAGCGCTTGATTCAATCAAATGACTCTTCTGTGCGCTTATGATCAATTTATTGTGGTGAAAATGCCCAAAAGGATAAAGGAAATTGCATTTATCTCTTATTATTTGCGCAATGCTTTACCACAATCCACTTTAATTATACTCTAAATTGAAATCCTGCAAGATAAAAGCAAAGATAAATTGCCTTAGCTTGGCACTATTTCATTTTAAACTTTTCTCGATTCAATATCACAAAACGGACATTCCTCTCCTCTTCTTCTTCTTCTTCGATGTTACTTTGAACAAATGTTTTTAGTAAGTTGATAATCAGCTTTTGTCAACTTTTATTCAGTTACGATGTATCTCCAAACATGCCTCCAATCATGTGCGTCCTTGTTTAAGGGGAAATTTGAGGCTGCTCTACTCGATTATTTATTGTCGGTTCCGATGACGTTCACATAATGAGATTACCTATTTCTTTTGAAGAATATCTCAAAGGGGAGAAGAAACAATACCAAGCCAGTACCTTTCGCCTTCAGTGGAGATCTTGCCCTCAGTTATTCCACTCTTTAGTACGGTATTGTTCTGCCGAGATAGACAGAGTAACAGAAGAAAATTGGCTTATTAAAGATCAATAATTTTTAAATATTATCTTGTGGAGAAAAAAAGACATGGTCTATTCCAGATTCTCTAAACTCAAACGCTCCATTATAGACCCAACGTCTATGAACCTTGTCTAACGTTTATGAACTTGTCGCCAATGCACGTGAACAGCTGTTTTCTTCTTTGGATGGTGTGTCAATAATTTAATTAATGGTGAAAAGCTAGAAGGAATGCTTCCAGTGCACACGTAAATTCATCCTTAACGTACTTAACTCCACTAAATATCGGACTTTTATGCACAGATTTGGATAAGAACGGCCACCAGCAAAAAAAGCCAGCTAACAATTTTTCCAATATCAAATTCTCTCCCACCGCCCCCCCCCCGCCATTTAGACTTTTTTAAATGCTGCACATTTATTTGAACGGAAAGTCCTTCTTCTTTATCTCTCTCGAGTCAGATTAGTTCTATTGCTATAGAAATAGTCAACTGAAAGGCTGCAGAAGTAAAAGAAGCTTTATATATATATATATATATATATATTAATTTTTAAAATAATCGGGATAATTGTAATAGCATCGATGCATGAAAAAAGTTTTTCAACAAGTAGAAAGATGTTTTCAAATCACTCATTTGTCTTTTGGGATTTATTCCTCTCCCTAGAGAGCTTTTAGACAATTAGGCTCATTATTGTTTCAACTAGGTAGAAATAATAATGATAGTTATAGGATTCGATTCGAAATATATGTAAGTTTAAGTAAGGAAACTGGTGATGGAATCTTGTCCAACTTCCATCTTCTATCACGAGATTTGGTTGCTTTTGTTTGATCACAACTGAGAGCCACCAAAGCGTTACGGCTTTCTCGTTTATTATTAGACCAGAAAGGTGTTTAGTTTAACCAAATTATCTCTTTTAGCTTACTTTTATATTACACAATGATTAGACATATACACATCATACTACTTAAATTAATTAACTTTATCTGAGATAGCCTTAAGTGATTCATTAAACAGAAACCGATTTGAATATCCTCAGTGCTTTGACTCTTTAGTCTGACCTATCAATCACCGGTGCCAAAAAATCCACTTCTGCTAGTGCAAAATTATAGACTAACCAGGTGGTCAGTCAATTTTATGTAAGCAAAAGTGCGTTTTCTTAGTGCAGGACACATTCCATCCATGTTACTTATAAAAATTATCGTTCAAAGGCTCCATTCCATTTCCTATTGGCATCAATTTTATTTAGGGAAATTTAGTAACGGGTTCGAAAGTTCAGAGCTTACAACTCCACTTCCATGTCCCATGCTAACTTCGCGCTTTCACCACAGATTTAAATTTTCAAAATAGATGGCATCTATTGAATTGCAAAGCTGAATCAATATTCACATATAAATATGGTAAAACAATAAGTGAAACAAGTCGAAAGGCCCTCAATTTCAGGGGGCATAAATTTGGCATTATTTGTCACATTAAATTTGGTTAAATTAACAGTTATATCAGGAAATATCCGGAGATTCCTTAACTTTCATTGTTTTGACTCGTGGGCGAAGTGGGAACAAATTTTCCTTCAAAAAAAAATGCCGAAATTTCAAAAAAACCATAAGAGGGATTCCCCATCCGGTGAGGTGAATAATTTTGTTTAAAAATAATTATATTTTGCAGGAAATCGCATTAGGCCACAATATATCACTTTCCGCAATAATTATTCCCAATAAAATTTAATATACACTTAAATTAATTAAATTATAATCTGGCCTGAGGCGCAAATCATAATTAAAAACCTATTAGGATTGTTTTAATTAACAAATTGCATCAAGAATATGTGTTAAATATTCTTTTTCATGGCGTTCTATTATCATGTTACTATTCTTAAAATAAATTGCTATGAAATTAAAATAATTATTGAAATCAGGCTAGTTGATTCAATTAAAGACAAGTAATTGATTAAAGGATGAAAGTTACAAGAGATAATTTAGACGCAACGGTTAGATAAATGAGGTTGTTTTCGCCTTTCACTAATCGAGTTAACCTCCGATCGGCAAAATATAACGACGGCATATTTATCTCTTACATTCTCTTGCCGTAATAACATAATTCTGGTTTATTTGTTCAAAACGAAATATCAAATCTTTCCTCTGCACTTGTACCTCTAAGATATGCTCATAAATGGAAACTTTTCGTATATTAACTTCCAGGGGAGGGGAGTGTCTCCTGGAGCTTTTATTATTAGGTTGATGCAGACTGCATTTTCGGCAAGTGCAGAGTGATGGCTATCTTATCTAGGAATCGTCCTTTACCTTTTAAGTAAATTTGTCGAAAGCCTATATTGCTAAAGAATCATAGACTAATATTTACATTGAATACAAATTTTGAACTCCGGGCTTTTTGGGCAGAATATATATTCACCTTGACTTAGTAAAGTTTAAATTTTTTACTTACCATTATTGCCCATCTGTTTGTAAAAATTAAAGAAATCTTTTAATTTTTCGAACGCTATAGGAAAATTTCAAATAAAAAAAGAGTCAATACAGTCTTATTCCCCTCCAGGTACGTAATATGAAATAGTCCAATTATGAAAGTTTGGATTGAGTAGATAGTCATGAGTCATGTCACCTTGAGTAGATCAATCAAATTAGTAAGTATCCTGAATATTAGTTGATCAGAATTGCCCAATGTGTTGTGACTAACCACTCAAAGTAATTTAAGTAGTGCCTGAATGCAGCAAATCCACGTTTCTCTCACAGTGCTGAATAAATTATGAAAGACTCGAATATAGCGAAGCCTTAGAGGGGCAAAGTAATACTATACAAACCTAAAGTAGCAAATTTGCAAACTGTATAAGAAAAGTAAATGCATCTATACCATTATTGATCCGATTATAATTTTTGTTTGCAGAAAATTCCATCTTTTTATCAGTCAGTGTCCTCACATTCGGATTATTTTTAAAATGAAATTTTACAATCGTCGTCCAACGATTAAATAGTAGCTACTTAAAAGTCCCGAAACACAAAGGGGGGAGATTTTGGAAGCAATCGTAATTTGAACTTTCACCTCTGAAGACGTTTAATGAAATATTCTTCCCAAGCACAAATTCTGATCCATGGAATTAAAATAATAATAATAATAAAGAAATAATAATAAATAATAATAACGTCTTTCCAAAAAAGGTTTGACCAAATTTTTTTAGTCTTTTTAATTATAATTTTTTAGTATGAAAGTGAATAAATTTACAGACTTTCTTTTCTAAATATAAAAGCAACTTTAATAGTACACATGCGTGACTTGAGTAATCCATTTATATCCACCATAAAAAAGCAAAGTAGACTAAAAATAAGATAATTGAATTAAGAAGCGACTTGTTTACCAAGAAAAATGCTAAAGAAGTGAAGAAGAAAATTTTCTAAAATGACTTGAGAAAGTAAGAAAAAAGAATAGCTAGCCTCATATCCTGGTAATGTAGGATTTTATTTTCCCTATTTAACTAAAAGTTACGGTAAAACAAAAGGATTTAAACATTTTAACATGAGAAAGTAACTGAAATTAAAGGCAACGGCAAAGTCAAACACAGGGTTAAATATGGATTGTGGCAATGAGGTATTCTGTTTATGCGAAATTTATGGTGAGATTAGTTTACATCACCTTAAAAAATTTAATTTCATGATGCACCTGTGGGCAATTGAGTTACATCGTGAGTAGATGTTGTGCAGCTATTAGGGTGGTCATTCATTCCTCTTTACTTCATTTCTATCACTTGTAGAGGTAACAGACAAATTATTATGACTTGAGAAATTATTGTCAATATTACATTATTATATTTTGGGTGCGCGATAGAATTGCCTCAACTTGGGGCACCCTGGGCAGAAGCTGACTTCTGACTTCCAACTATCATGACCCCACTGTATGTCCTATTCGACCACTTCCACAGTACTCACCTCACCTTTTCTCTACCTGTGTCTGTCGGCTCTTTAACATCTTTAAAAAACTCTTCTGTTCCCCCTCTCGAATTTTTCTCATTTTGATGTACCCCCCCCCCGCTTCTGCGAGGCCCAAAGTCAGCTCAAGGGCTAATAATAGCTATAGTAAATCCTGCCACTTGATATAAATACATAATCAAGCTTCAATTAAAACAGGAAAACATGAACTATATTCCTAGTCATTATTTAATTAAAGTTTTGAAACTGGTGTAACAATTTTCACACTGAAGATAAACTGAAATTATGAATTATTTAGACAAGGAATGGCATTTTAGCATAACGTTGAGTGCGAAGCATCAACGCCAATTGAAAGTGAGTAAACAGATTAAATAGAATTAAAGTTAATGGATTGACTAAGGAAAATATTGATGATAACAAATGACTCAGCTTTCTGTTCCTCGAATGCGTATTTGAAGAAATAATGCTGTAGAATATAATTCTTTTCATCCTAATTAAAATATCACTTAAAAGAAATCTAATTTTTCAGTTTCCTATCCCTATTTCAATAATTATGATTTTATTGTTATTAAAAATATTTTGTTCAAATCCTCAATGGAATTATTAGTAATATTTTATCATTGGCAATTTAATCCAACACATCGAGCAAATTTCATTGGTTTTTTTGTTTATTTTCCTGGTTACAAGTGAAGCTTCATTTCTTTTTGTCGTGTAAAATATTTTACTCTTTTAATATTATTCACCCCTGCCATATACTTCGCCCTCAAAAGGAATCATAAAATGTGTTCGTCGGTACATTTTGTTACCGATCTTTTCCACCATTATAAAACACTGAAAGAGAGCGGAATGTTATCCACTCAAGGTTGCATTAGAATGGAGGGCAATTAATGAGAATGTTATCCACCATATAATTAAATTTATGCGGGATTGCCTTTTCGGATTGTCGGCTTAGGACCGATATTTTTCACTCCCAACTTCAGTCAATCTATTCATGCTCTTCCCCTCAGACAATAAGCATGTTCTCACTCGGAGGCATAATTGGAAGCCTGATGGACCACTCGCATACGACCTTGCCTTATTCAATCTTCCTTCATAGGTTCGACCAATCAACAGAGACTGAGAGATATGGAGTGAATTTAGCTCGGCGAATGGGTGCAAGGCAATCAAGAATAACCGCATGCCTGCAGAGAAAAATGATCATATATATATATATATATATATATATATATATATA
>UZAE01012066.1:0-16583 GCA_900617975.1 Rodentolepis nana
TGTGATATATATATATATATATATATATATATATAACATGAAGAAAAAGTTTTGCATAGTGGATAAATTTGGTGCGAATAAATGGTAGGTGGCTTAGTAAGGAAATCTTTAAAATTTCCAGAAAGCAAGTCTTCCTCGAGTAGCCAAGTATGAGCTCTTTTGGCTTAACCTAAAAGTATGTTTGAAGACAGTTGATAATGCTGTTCGAGGTAGTCTATTATAAGATTGGTTTTCATGTATCAGAGTTTAATGCCTTTAACTTTTTGTAAGTTAATGGCACGAAAAAATAATATTGAAGAGGTTAAGTGGTTTGAAATTCGCCAGTTTTGTCTCACTTTGGATGAGAGACAAATAAGAATATTCAGAAAATGATACTTAATTGGCTTTAAAAATTCGGTTATATTAAATGTCAATTTAAGTGAACACTTTATACCGAAAAGAAGAAGAAGATCAGAGTGATCTTTATTTTTTGGCAAAATAAGATTGCAACACTGTTGCAATCCAAATAATAGTTTCTGCAAGCATGATCTATGTTCGCGCTAAGCACTTTAACTATACAGTTACTTCAGATCTGAAGAAAAGTATAAAAGATAACCAATTTCCTCATTTTTAACACACCAACAACCGCCCATGTTCATATTGTTGCTGCTTGTAGATTGAAATATCTCTGGAGTAAATAATAGTAATTGACTTCCTAAAAAATGTCAAAGATTTTAAAATACTAAAACTGGAAAACATCAGCTCATTGTAGCATTCAAATTAAACAGTTCATGATTAGAATTCACTTTGAAAAATTCTATTAAAAAAATTATTTCAAATACAGGCTCTGCCAAAACAAATCAGTGAAAGCATTTCACAGCCCTAGGATTCTTTTAGGATGACTTTCATTTCGCCATTACTTCTCATTTAGCTTTTTAATTGGACTTTGAAATTCCAACCCTTTTCCTTGAGCTGTCTTTAGCTAATTGTGAAGCTGGCAGAGAGTGCTGAACTGAGAAGTTACTCAATCACCATTAACTAAGAAGGTGCGATTATGCGACAATGGAATTCACAAAGCTTCTTTAAATCCACCGGTCCTATGACCTTATCAACGGAAAGTTGTTAAACACGTTGCCACAACATCACTATTTTCATTAATTATTTATTGTTCAGAAATACAGTTTAGAAAATCATTCATATGCTTGTAGTTTTCTTAACTCTCGATTGCCGCCACATTTGTTCTAACTTTCTTTCTTGCATAAAAAATTTAATAGAGCTGGAGTTTAAAATGACAACAATTAGATGAACTGCTGATGAAGTTCGTGTATTTAACGTGTATATTCGAGGAAGAAAAGGAAATTATTTATTTAACTCTTGCTCTATTAATAGAATTAAATCGCATAATTCGAGGAGTTATTATAGGAGGTGAAAGTCTAACTAAAATGTAGCAGGTCGTAAACACATTTGGTAGTATTTTTCAGAGACGAAATCAAATGCCAATTGTGGGTGATTTGAAGCAAGCCACTACTTGTATGCCTTCTTAAGGTAACAATCGCATTTTTAGATCTACCAAAGTTTATTTATTTCACAAAATCATCAACTCAGTCATTATTTTGCAAAGGTTGAAACCATGAGAAAGGATCTCTTAAAAAGTTTGCTTCCCACGACCTTATTTGTTGACCAAAATTTGACTCTCGGATGTTTCATTTGTATCACCGAGTACGCATTGGTAGGCATTGCTTTCGAGACCTAGAGAAAAAAAAATAAAATTACATGTTAATTGAATACTCATAGGGAATAAATTAAGAAAATAAGTATAAACTTTGCAAGGTTCTGAACTGTGATCAGTATTGTATCAGATGCTCCTAGCCGGACTAAGTGAGAAATTAGAACTTATCTGCTTTGCAAGGTGGGAGGGCATAATAATGAAAAATGATTCCGTTTGCATTAAGACGATCAAGACTATCGTCATTAATTGTAATTTTATAGCTATTTAAGTACCCTTTACTTCTAAAAATATAGTTGACATCTGCTCCTATTTAGATAAAGGGGTTTAGCGTTATCTTTTACTATCATATTAGAAAGCTAATTTTATGCGGGCAATTAGTTTCATGAAATTATTTATAATATAAACAACCAATATTATAATTATTAAATTTAAGAATAGAAAAACAAAAATTTTTCGTAAAAAACAGAAAACTTTTGAATTCTAAATGGCCTTCGTTATTTGTGTAAAGAATTCTCTCATTAATAGATTGCTTTTAATCCAAGCCATCAACCCATAAAAAGCAGTGTGGATAAGTTCCACTTTTTTCTCTTTACTTCCGGATTGAAAATAGTTTCATTTTATGGTATTGATTTAAATCCAGCCCCCTTCATATGCGTTAAAAAGGCGTTTTAAAATGTAACGGCCCAAATAATTTTAATCAAATTCTACCATATTTTTTGCATGGCGATAATTGTTAAGAAATTATATGTTTAAGGTCGAAATCCCCTTAAATCAGTTTGATTTATAGGCTCTACACAAAAATTGGTGCTCTTAAGTTACTTTCCCCTTGTATAAAATATTAAATCGGGGCTTTGTTTTTGTGAGTTTAATTTTTAAAATTTAAATTTTATTGGGTGGCTAAAACAAAAATTAAATATTTTACCTAAAATAAATTAATATATCATTTTGCAAAAAATATCTTCTCCATATTTCCCAAGCAAAAAGAGAAAATATTCCGGTTTGTTCCTGACTGGTTGATTCACTGAAATAAGCAGGTAAGTAACGCGTGACATTTAATAAGTGCCTTACTAACTAATCCGAACCTTGCTATTACACAGAGCCTATCAGCAGGTTTTAGGATTTCGCTAGGTTTGGCACTCCATGTTATATCTATAACATATCTATATCAAAGTTGGTTAAATCAACTTAACTGGTCTCATTCAAACTTCTACAAATTTTTGGCTATATCTTTATTTATTTAAATTGAAATCAAATCATTATTATGCTCAACCTTTCTTTCTCATTATGGTTTAATGATAATAATCCATCATGATGGAGAAGTTTTTTTGCATAAAACATGTGGTTAATAATTGTTAAATGGATGAGATGAAAAATGTCTCTCGCAATTACTTGCCTAGTATAATAATTTGTACTACTGAGTTGCAATCTTTTTCCAAGGTCGCAACTCTCATGCTCTATGATGGCATGTCAAAATGGCGACCCGCTGACGCCACTGTCATGTAGCAATCAGTTTAATTCTGCAAAACTTATTGCACATCATAATATAGTTTTCTTAGTTATATATCACGTTACTTATCGTTATTTATACGTGGCAAATTTAAGGAAACATAGGCTTTCTTAACCATCGTTGTCGATTAATTAGTTCCTTCTGATGTCCTCGTCTTTTGGACAATATTTATTTATTTATCTCAAATGAGAGTCGTTTTAATAGTTATCATTACCCCTTTAGCTGACTTCGGGCTTCACAGAGAGGAGGAACATCAAAGTGGGAAAAATTTGAGAGGGGAAACCGAAGAGTGATTCACAGATGTTAAAGAGACATAGACACAAAGGCAGAGAAAAGATAAGATGTGAACTGTGGAAGAGGTCGAATATGACATACAGTGACAATATAGGAATCTCTATTTACTCATTACATTCCTGCAGTACCAGTATATCAATCCTTATTAATCGCATTCTTTGCGTCAATCAACTTTTGGGTTGTTAAATTAAATTTTTTGATACCGTGTCATTGCTAGTAAAGTTGTTAACAATAACAATTCCTGAAACAACACTTAAGTAGTCACGTGACTTCTGGAATTTTTTTGTAATGTACTTTATATCACGATTACATAAATACATTTGCACCCTAAAAATGATTTTGTTTCAAATAACTAACAGTGTTCTCAAAACACCGCGTAACTTGAAATAAATCTGTCTTCAAACTCTTCAAGTCTTTCAGAGCCTACTTTTCATCCAAAGTACTTTGAGCTCTGTAATTTAGTCATGACTGTTTTGCACTTATTTAAACATATTCGGATTATATATATATATGGATCAGTATTTTACTTTCTAAAATTTAATATTTCCAACTTTATTTGCATTATTCAAATTCTCAGTTACAACATCTATGATTATTGTTCGGTTTTGTCCATAGGAGCGGTTTTTAATCTATTGAGATAAGAAAATTGCATTTGCAATTTTTATTATCATACATTTTCTGTATGTTCCCAACTAAAAGAATCTCAAAACAACCTATCTTTACTGAAAAAAACTACAAATATTTATTTATTTATTTTCTAAGCACTGATTTTTATGAACTGAAACATTTAAGTATTAGATCAATCTTCACTTAAGCATTAAAACAATTGACATTTTAAAGCAAAATTTAAAATAAACCTAGAAAAGCCATCACCGTGACAAATTAGTACAAATTATTCACTCGTTGTTAGAAAACTTGACTACCGTATCTTTTCATTACCCAACCAAGAAGTTATCGAAACCTTTTTGCTATTAAACTTATTAATCCAAATTGACTATGATGAAAACATTTGTTAAGACTATTTTTACTTCATTCGTAGTTAGTACTTTATTAGTACATGCCTACTATCAAGAAATATGAGCTCTCTTTTGTTGTATTAAAGCAGCAAGCGGTTGTGGAAATAAAATAACTTAGCAGATATTTTCCCGCGCATTCATAAATTTTCATATTCATAAAAATAACACAGATCTGAAGGAAGAGACCCAGATCTTTATCTGCAACACTGAATTATTCAAAATCTACGTTCTGGTTGAAGATGCTTATTCACGTTACTATCCAACATAAACCTCGTAGTAGAAAATATTGATTTGGGCTAAATTCTAATACTTTTTCTTTATAGTGAGGCTAAAATTTTTCCACTAAAATCGTCTTAAATCGCAACCATTGCTTACTCCCAACGATTATTTTAACACTAATTTGAACAATTCTGCAATTATATCTCGATCATGAGTTCAGTCATTCTCCCAAATGAATGCACATTAGAAGATGTTGAAGATGTATTGTTAGTGTGAAAGCCTTTTACATACTTTAAATCGGCTTTATTATTATTATTATTTTGAGTAGATGATTTCCCAAAAAGAATGCCTTAGCTTTTAGTCATGGGTAGGATAGAAAAAATGGAAACTACTATGGGCCCCGATGTGACAATGGCAGGCACAGACAACCAAGGGTCGGATTGAATTACTAAAGCTTTGAATTTTCACATTCTTTCATAAAGCATTATTAATGCGAAGGAACCTGTTGTTTAACTTTCTTTAGTGGCTTCTCAGACTCATTAATAAGATTATGTCCATATTATCAAAATTCATTATCTGGTGGATTCATTCACGTAGTTGGAAGCTATTTCAACACCTCTGTGCATTAAAGAATAGACTGAAGAATTAAATAGAGATATATTTAAAATGAAATTTACTCATAAAGTTCTATTCTTTGATAAGAATAACTAATTCCCTTTAGATGTTACTTAACGCACAAAGAAGACAAAAGACTCTATAGGTGCTTTTGTTAAAGAGCTATCATATATTACCCATGTTCGCATTCACGATCGTTAGCCAGCAACTACTATTCTGTTACTCACTAATGAAAAATGATCCTTTTGAAGTTGACAACACTTTCTAACCCATTTGCCGTCAAGGTCGAATACTTCTACCTAAAGATCACATGGAATGGTTTCATGAAAGCCCTGATGTAGTAAAGTTTAGTTTGATTAACGAAGGTGGACTTCAAAAAGTACTGCAGCAGGGACAATTACCCTCCTTTCAGAATGATGTGTTTATCGTAGCGCAAAGTTAATTTGTAGTACATCGATGGAACGCTACGATATAGAACAGGTGAGCTCAGAATGAGACAGACTGCATGAAAACCGATCTTCTACCAGGAATGTCATAAGCAAACGTGTGAATAGCTCAGTTAAGTAGTCTATACTCCAGGCAAATTGAGTTTATTTTAAACAATAGTCGTTTAAATTACCAAATTTGAAAATGAGTCTAATAAGCATTTAGAGAATAATTTTTTAACACTATAATAACCCCTTAAGAATATTCTTTTTTAGTATTATTAAAATAAAATGGCAAAATACTCAGCATGGATATTTTAGTATTTCATTGTTAGTAACCAGATTATTTGCCCACTATTGCAGCTTTAGTTATATTAAAATTTGCTCATAAATTCACTTCCAGTTAGCAAAATGCATTGGTAGTTTTGAAAACAGAATCGCCATTCCATGTCATTGATAATCATATTTCCCTTAAAATTGAAAAGTTTTAAAGATCAGACCAAGTTGTTGGCTACGTTTAGTTTTGCTGACAAATTAATCTGGTAAAATAGCCATAGTTATGAGTGATATTCACATAAACCATTTTTTCGCAAGACCTAAAAACCTATTTTTCACAACCTACCTCAATGAAAAATTCCTGTTGTATTTTTTTAGAGAATATTAAAGTTGGAAGCAAGGATTTAAATCGAATATCCATTTGAATTTCATTTTAAAGACTGTATTAAAGAATCTTTGTAGTCCTATTGCCTTCTTTTAAGTCGACGTTATTTGATGAATTAAGGCTTGCAGGTGGTCTTAATGCTAATAAAGTAGAATTTGAATTGAATTAATCTGAATTTTTCATCCTATTGTCTTTGGAATAAAGTGTCAATAAAAAATGTCAAATTTCTTGAAATGATTATATTGCAGCAGCAATTTTTCATTTGAGACAGTTGCTAATTTTTAACTAGCTTTCACTCCTTTTTTCCGTTTTATCTGGATTAGGTCTTGATTTAAGCACAATTTAAGCCTCAAAGCTTAAATATGAAGAGTGACTAGGATGAGTTTAAGCAATTTATGTAACACTCGCAATGGTTTCAATTATTACCAACTGTATTTGGAATTTCCCCGCTCTACTCTACTCTTTCCTGAACATTTTTATCACTTGCCGAATATCAGTAGAAATTTTTTATTTTAATAATCTCTTTGGTAGCTTTTGTTGTTTTATTACGTGGACAGGCTGCATAAATCTTCACTTGAACAGGCAGATCGTTAGCAACATGTGGTTTTGAAGCAAAAAACACCAAACAGTGCTAGTCATTTAGAGTAGCACATTTATTTTTTATAGTTATGGTTAGTTCTACCCGAATTGCGCATATTCTGATTATGATTCTGGAAAAGGAGAGGTGTGTCACCCTTACAACAGAATAGAGCTTAAATTCAAAGGAATAAAAGTTGCATGGCCAACCATTCATCTTAACTGCCCAATTAACTCTATTGCACAAATTTAATCGCTCCACAAATCTGTGGAGAACATATCGTGAAAAAAAAATGAGTTCCCAATGCTTTGGGTATTTTAAAGTGAATTGAAATCGTTATGAAAATTAGGAAAAAGAATTTCCCAATAGCAGCACAATTAAGTAACACTTGTTTGAACTCTCTAATCCACTTTCATATTTGACAATAATGCTATCCCTCGTGTTTAGATTCAATCCCACCATTAAAATAGTAGATGTTTATTAGTACTGTGACAAGTAACAACTGCATAACTAAAAATATAACTATCATTGTTATCGAGCCTTGTCAAAGGTACCTCGTGTTCGCTAAAAACACTCCGGAAATTGCGCAAGTGTGTCTACGCGTCTACTTAGCAATCAACAACCAATTTTATTCAATGTGAATAAAAACGTCGATTGCATTTAGCGGTAAATCATTTTGACAATTACCCCACGTTTACAATAAACACTCTACACTCATTATCTTCTATGTTATCACTAATTTTGACGTAAATTAGTCGATTTAGGAGCTGTTATGCAAAAAAGCATTTTTCTAGAGACTAGTTGTAGCCAACTGCAACTATTTTAATCTCCATGGGAATTGCTTAGATTTGGTGGAAAGAATATTTGTGCAATAGTCCGACCCAGTATACTATTTTTACAGCAACAACTCAAAGAACATACTGATAAAGTTAAAGAATAAGTAAATTTAATCTTGCTTTTTGGCTATTTTCAAGGTAATTCAATTTACATTTTGCTTTATTTCGAGAGGAATATACTCACTCTCTTACATTATTCATTTACCTATAATTAGGTAGTGAAATTGCTATGCCTTACCATAGTTTATTTTGGTGTCCGTTAACATTTTTCTAAAGAAATTATTTTAGACTTTCGTAGTTAGATGAATTACCCAGCTGGCTCAGTATTTATAAAATCAATTGTAGACAAAATCAAAATGAGTTGAGCTTAAAATTGCTGCTTATTGTCGCTTCCTTTGTAAGCGGACACAATAATCATTTTGTGGTGGTATGAAATACCCACTGTGTTGTATTAAGGTCTAGGATTTTGACCCGGAGAGAGCATGATTTAACAAGGATGTAGTTAAACATATTGTGTGATGTTGAAATCGCGCAGGTCAATGTATAGTGCCGTTGACACTTTCTTAGAATTGAGTTTTCAGTAGGTGATGTGAATACTTGCCATTATTATCCTGTGAGCTGATTTCGAACCCACAAACTATTTTCTTTTGAGGAGGTAAAATGATCTTGAGAATCGTTTTCTCCCTTCGACCAGAATGAATCCTAAATCGCATTCCAAAAGGCAGTTTACACCATGAGCCGATGGGTATCATATCTGATACTTCAGAAATATGTTCTTGTCTTAACGTTAGCATTTCTCTCTTCAGCGTTCTGTAGAAAATTTTGCTGTAAACTTGGCTATGGTACGTCGAAAGTACTCAGAGAGAAAATCATTTATCATAATACTCGGTGAAGTGTTAAACGTGTTTAGTAATAAAATGCATTTAACACTACTTTTAATGGATAATAATCGATGTTAAGTTGAAAAGGCTTTTTAGCCCTCCACACTTTACAAATCTTCAACCTTGTGTCTTGATAGTAATGCATACTACATAGAAAGGACCTTGTGGCACATCGAATTAAGTTAAGAATAAATGTACAAACACCATATCTCCAAATACAGTTTGATTATTTCCCAACTAAAGTATAATAAAATGATAAATAGGAACTTCGGTTTAATAAAAATTATCCTAATAGTATTACTAATTAGGCAAAAAATTAAAAAGTTTTGCATACTTCTCTTTAATAGTTTGCTAATATCAAAATAATTTACTCGTTTTTCGGAGGCAGTCAAAAAATCACTACCTAACTAGTTAGAAATAAAATTAAATGACCTCTTTTTTAAATATTTGTTAAGTAAACCTTTAAGAGAATATATCATTTCTGAATTTACCAATCATCACTAATTGGGTTATTTCACATTTTTTGAGATTAACCATTGTATTATAAATAATTTGTTATTTATTTTGTTCCAAGTTAAAAGGATGGAATAAAATATCGATTTTAATGACAAATCTTATTAGAAAACTTTATTACTTCAAGATATATTCAAAACTCTTTAAGTAACAGTATTTAGCACAAATTGCAACGCGCTATTAAGTACATTATTTATTTACAGAACAAAATAAGTTACCAATTATCTTGCACTTTTCAACATTCCAGTAATTCGTTCAACTGTCGTTAGCCACGACTTACTAAAATGAACAAAATTGTAGGTCATTACGGTGTCAAAAGTTTTCGATTCCTTTAAAAAATCTTTTGTGAATAAAACGCCTCTGTATAGCCAATCAGAATCACTTCACACTAGGTTATCTGTACTTTTTCTTCTCCCGAATATTTCTGTTTCCTCTTTAGAGCTTTCCATTCTTATATTTATACAGCCTATTTACATTAATCAACTTTTTTTAAGTTGGAATCCTGACAGATGTGATGAACCTCTGTCACTAGGTCACTCCTGCGACTTAGCTATTCTTGATTACCTTATTGAGTTAATAAGGAAGATGCTTGAATGTCACAATACCCCACTAACCTACAGCTCTAAATAACAGTTGAATTTTGACTGAGGAAAATATCGAACATTGCAAAAGGCAAATTTGAATCGTCCAGATTGCCGCTCATTTTAGAATGTCGGCAAAGAGGAGAATTTGAAAACTGAGTTGCCCAATAGAACAGATTAAACGACTTTTGATCCCAAAATACCCACTTTAAACTTTGGGTCAACTACGCTGAGTTTAAGAGACAAACTGCAATACTTGGCGTTTTAAGCTCTTGAAATTCGCTGATGCTTTTCTAAATGTTCTCTGTCCTTCAGCATACCAATATAGCATGCTCATGAATTACAAAAAATAATAGTAATGAGAAGTCAGAAATATTTCTTTTTAAAATATCAGTCTCTTATTCTACATGAAAAGTCTATATGGAATGTGTAATACCTTTGACATAAATACTATTTGGTGTTACTTGCTATGGAAATGTAAAAACAGAATATTTGTCTAAACCGTGGAACGCATTTGAGGATGTAAAATGGGATTAGAGTGCTCGGAAAGTATTTTCTACTTTCTGAATTCTTTTAGGAATGAGATGTACACTGTCTTCGAAGAGTTATTATTTCATACGAAATGAGTAAATATTTCAAGACTCATTTTGCACGATTTGATTCCTTGCGTATCTACTCTAGTTCATGCCCACATCATTCTAAAACATGGTGACAAGTTAAACAATAAGAGTTGGCGAAAAATTGACCATGGCACTTAGATTCATTTTATTTCACTTTGCAGGTATGTGAAATGAGATGGCGTATATCAGACGTGGTACGACCCAGAGCGCTTTCAGTTGTGATAAAGTCTTAAAATAAACATTCAAATTACGTCTCGACATCCCTACTTCTGAACTCATAGTAATTGGCCATTAGTTAAAATTGCATTTAAGTGCTTGCTAAATCATCATCTCGTTCTTACATTTGTCAACAGTGTCCATTCGTTAGAGTAGTCCATCGGATAGTTATGACCTATTTCTTTCAATTGCAAATTATCCCTTTTTTGTTATTAATTTTGTTGTTGATTGCAATAATTTAGAAGATCAACAGCACATTTTAACGCTCATTACTGTCTAATTATTCGAAACCATGACTTTACTTTATTTTTAAAATCAGTGCATTTGTTTACAATAGCTGACTTCTAACTTGAACAGCTGGATTATATTGGTGGCAACTATTACCAAATTACAATGGCCAGTGAGAAGAGTTTTTTTCCTAATTTACTGTCGATATCTACGCTAATTATGTTAAATCTTGTGTTTTCAAGCGACCAATGAGATTTATAAATTCAAGAATGTTAAGGGCTGCTTACTTAATGAGCTATGAGAAAAAAAGTTGCTTTGAGTTGTCTCACTTAATTGAATTCGTTCAAAAAAAACAAATTTATTAGAATGCTAGCTACGAATGACTTGACAAGAGCTTGTCTTCATGCCACTTAGAGTTAATTTTCAAATGTTTTTTTAGTTGATCAATTTCTTGGTTGAATAATGAACATATCACGCGTCAGAGACTTGGATTTTCTACCCTTTACTAATTGCTAACTATGCGTTTTTTTAATTCAATTGGTTGATTTAGTAACATACTAATCAGATTACTTGTGAACAGCAATATTGTTGTCAGCGACAAAAATTATGCTTATTCAGAGGAAATTAGTTGAAATGCTCAAAGATAAGGGGAGATAATAAGGGGACGCTAATATTCATTTCACAAAATTATTAATGAGTATCAAAGACATCTAAGCTACTTCCTTTTGTTTAATTTATATATTTTAAATAGTTACTTAGACCTTTTTAAAACCCAGCATTTGTTATTAGTCACTAGTCTGAAAGTTAACGCACCCGAATAAGCACCCGTGCGAGTATTTGCTTCCAAAAATGGTTTCATGCAATGCAATTTTTCGCTTAATCACCCTAGGCGAATTTTCGGAAACCCCCGGTAATAATACTCATTTAAGACCAACTGTATGTGCACAAGTATCATCCCCTTTCCAAATGGCATATTATTACATCAAAAATTAAGTTTTTCATAAGAATGAAGGCAATGAGAGTACACAAATACGCAACATGAAGCTTTATTCGCAGGCATTCAACCATTGTTTTAACAATTTGCCATTTTTTTCGTAAAAATTCCATTTAAAATTTATGAATCAAAAAGATGTCGATTTTGAAATTTGGAGATTTCGATCTGGAAACGAACAATTTTTGCATAATCTAAATTACCATATTTTGTCGCCGTGTTTATTCTGTTTTAATGACTTGAGTACTTGTGTGTATGCGAAACTCAGCTATAAAGATGTTTGGATAAGATTTGTTGTTTGTTCTCAAGTGCAGAAGGTTTGTCTATGTTGGCCATTCACGAAGTAATGCACATTTGTTTGGAGGATGATCACGACATCGTCAATGGAAGACAGGAAAATATGTTGAGCTACTGAGCAAATTAAGCCATTTATATGCTGTCAGATAGCGGGATTAGATTGAGCATTCACCTAGAGTCTCTAAACTAACCTTGAAATCTAGTATTTAAACAGAAGTCGCAAGTAGTGTAAAGCACCTCCAAACATTCTCTGTATTGGCCAAAATCTTTATTTATCTGCTAAGCCAGGTCCACTTTTTTCATTCGGATAAGTTCCCATAAAAAGAAAGTCTACAGTTTGTGGTTTTTCTCATTGGTAGATTTGAAATTAAGTTTGTCCTCTAGTCCTATATCAGTACAGAGTTCCACTTTAAGAATTACTGAAATGTAGGATCTTCCTTGGGAATCACTTTTAGATCATCCCATTTTTGTTGAGGCCAAGGTTTTTCCCATTTGTTTGGAGAGAAAAGAAATATTTACCTCGCTTAATTATGTGTGCTTTGACAGATATAAAAAAACTCATCTTTTAATGTGTTGCATTCTTAGCATTTCGAAAAATTTCTTAAATGCCAGGTACTACAGAAAGCTGCGAGAATCTTTAGGCAGCCTATTCACAAATTAATCGAGGGGCCATTATATGGGGAATAGTAAGCTCACATTTACCCTAAATGAATAAAAAAATTAAAGCAAAAATGTTAACCATCCAATTGCTTCTTTCATTATCTTTAAAGAATTATTGACTTTTATTTTAGAAAGCCACAAATATTTCTATAAACCAAAAGCATAAGCGTGACTATTTGCACACTTATAAAATTTATTGATTTATATCAAATGGCAGACGTTTTGATAGTTATCACTAGTCCTTAAGTTGATTTCGGGCTTCACAGAGGGGAAGGTATATCAAAGTGAAAAAAAGTCGAGATGGTGGGGAGCACAGAAGAGTGTTTCAAAGATGTAAATGAGACAGACACAAAGGTAGAAAAAAAGGTGAGGTGAGTACTGTGAAATAGTCGAATATGACATACAGATGGGATGATGGTAGTTTGAAGTGAGAAGTCAACTGTCGGTTAATAGACTTTTTTGCTGTATGAGTATACGTTGCCCAAGGTGCACCACGTGGAGGTAAATCTATCGTACACCCCACACTTATAAAATTAATTAGTGTTGACAGAAAATATAGTTTTGCATTTTAATGCAAAAGAACTATAATAATCAAATAACGTAACCTTGGAAAGTGATGTAGCATAGAGTGATGGTGGGACTGAATAGGATACTGGAATGATTTCGCGATATCACTAGCTTTCATTTATTTGCTATTCGGAAACACTGTTTTGGTGACTTTTGCATTAACGATATAATAATGAATACTGGTGACTAAATTTTGAGGATTTAACCCTGCGATTCGGGATAAAATTATTTGCACGACCGAAGAAGATTAACAATGATTTGATATAGGATAATTTTAAAAAATATCAATTTTAGTTTGTTTTGGCTTTGATCAGTCATGAGTGAAAACACAATAGCAGGAGAGAGGGATTTAAGTAAGGCAGAGCTCTTTCTCTTTTCTCTTCTTAATTCTTCTCTTTTGAAGTGGAGTTTTAAGTTTTGACTAATGATTTTATCTAACTCTTGTAGAAATATTATGCTAATAAGCTTTTAATTATATTTTTGTTTTAAAAGCTTTAAATATTTATTTATTTCAAATGGCAGGCGTTTTGATAGTTTTTATTAGCCCTTTAGCTGACTTCGGGTTTCACAGGAGGAGCATCAAAGTGGGAAAAATTCGAGAGGGGGGAACAGAAGAGTGATTCACAGATGTAAAAGAGACATACAAAGGTAGAGAAAAAGATAAGGTGAAATGAGTACTGTAGTACTCGAATATGACACACAGTGGGGTCATGATAGCTTGAACTCAGAAGTCAACTGCCGATTATTAGACTTTTTTACCTCATGAGTATACGTTGCCCAGGGTGCACCACGTGGAGGTAAGTCTATCCCACACCCCGCTTTAAAAATTAATTTGTTGAAAAAAATTGTGATTTCGTCTTCGTAAAATATATGTTACTTGACTAATTTGAGAAAAATAATGTATATCTCTAGTATAAAATTGACCTCTGCAATCCTCCCTGAGTGAAAGTTTGCTTAGTGGTATAGTTATCTTAAATGTTATTTAATCCTAATCTAGCAGATATTATTGGCTGTCTAAGTTGATACTAACATTTGCTACAGAGCTCCGTTTAATACTCTAATGAGTTAGCATTCGACTTTAAAATTTTCTCTGGATAGTCATTTTTCGATTTCTACGTGGTGCACTCTGGGCAATGTATACTCAAAAGGCAAAAAAGTCTATTATTCGGCAGTTGACTTCTAACTTCAAACTACCATCACCTTGCGGTATATCAAATTCGACCACTTCAACAATACTCATCTTACCTTTTTTCTGCATTTGTGTCTATCTGTCTCTTCCTCTGTGAATCACTCTTCTTTCCGCCCTCACAAAATTTTTTCACTTTGATGTCCCCCCCTCCACCCTCTGTGAATTCCGAAGTCAGCTAAAAGGCTAATGATAACTATCATAAAGCCTACCATTTGAAATAAATAAATGCCTTAAAGTCAGGGTATTTTGTCCACCTTCAATTCAAATGAGGGTATCTGATGGTACTTTTTAAGTTGTTATGTAGCCTTGAGGATGACGTAATTAGTTTGTTTGCAATGTCTTAGTGCTAAATACGCATCAACATTCGACTAATAGCAGGAGGAATCGTAGATTTGCAAACAATTTCACTTCTAGAAATTGCGGACCTTTATGCGTTAAAGCCTTAATGGCGCTAAAATGATGGTTTCAAGAAGATTCTTTCGATCAGGATATAAATCCACACAACTCAACCTGGGTAAATAGCATCAAGGAACCGATCTAACAAAATATTTACATTCCACCATCTTTCTTAGTTATTAGCGTTAACCAGAGCGTTTGAATACATTTATAACTTGACGTGTTTCAGTGAACATCGATCTTGTGGTTATGGATGTGGTAGGCTAATAAGTTGACCACTGTGTCTTCAAGGCCCTGAAATTGTCTTTAAAATTATAAAAATAAACAAATATTCAGACTCTGTTATTCAAATATCATCTTCAATCGTACTGACCTATCTCCCTATAGATATTGTGGAGATAAATATGCAACCTTGATGGTCGAAGTCAACAACACGCAATAAGTACTCCAACTCAGATAAGCTATTAATAGTTAGGAATCTTAAAATTCGTAAGGGTAGTTCTTCCCTATGCAGCATTTAAAATAAAACGGTTTGCTTACTAGTTCGATTCTTGTTATAAGTAAACGAGTTTCCTACAAAAATTTCCTTAATTAGGAATGGAAATAAATGCACTCTCGGAGCTTCATTTGTCAACATTATTTTCTTTTTACTGTGCACTCGATTTTGGTCCAACACCGACCCATAAAATGTACATCCAATGTATTTCACACGTTGCCGTCAATGACATTGTAGAGCTAATACATAACAAAGGAATGCAAATATAACGGCTTTCATATAAAGTGTTGACTTCCGTATGCTTTGGCATTGTATGTCCTTTTGGACAAAGCGTTTGCAGACTACGAATTCTTTCTATGGCTTCATAAGAACTAGAATTAATGACTCCAAATCCAACCATCGCGAAGATGAACTAAACATTCAGAAAGGCGTTTCCCTTCCCCGTAAATAGCTTTTAATACTGTTGATAAGATTATAACATTGACTTACCTTCACGTGGTGCACCCTGAGCAACGTATTCTCATACGGCAAAAAAAGTCTATTAACTGGCAGTTGACTTCTCACTTCAAACTAACAAGTCTATCAACCGGCAGTTGACTTCTGACTTCAAACTACTAACACCTCACTCTATGCCATATTCGACTATTTCCACAGTAGCTCACCCCACTGTATGTCATATTCGACCCCTTCCACAGTACGCCACCACCCCACTGTATGTCATATTCGACCCCTACCACAGTACTAACCCCACTGAATGCCGTATTCTACCACTTTTACAGTATCCATCACCCACACTGTATGTCATATTCGACCCCTTTCAAAGTACTCATCTTACTTTAACGGTACAAGTCTATTAACTGGCAGTTGACTTCTCACTTCAAACTAACAAGTCTATCAACCGGCAGTTGACTTCTCACTTCAAACTACTATGACCTGATTCTATGCCATTTTCTATCGATTCCACAATAATCGTCTTACCTTTTCTCTGCATTTGTGTCTGTCTGTTTTACATCTTTGAAGCACTCTACTGTTCCCCCCTCCCCTCTCGATTTTTCTTCAATTCGATGTACCTTCCTCTCTGTGAAGCCTG
>UZAE01012066.1:17459-69942 GCA_900617975.1 Rodentolepis nana
ATATATATATATATATATATATATATATATATATATATATATATATATATCATATGCACTTAGCGTCGAAACAATAATCCTCTACAACGCAATTAGTGTTCATGTTATCACTGCTTTGAATTCGAACTTTTTCTCTATTTAATGAAAAATACTAAGTGTTTGTTTCAAAACTAAAATTTGAACTGGAAACTATGTCTCTCAAAGAGTAATTTATTGAATCGAGGTAAAGCTTCAGCCTCCAAAAAATAAGGATTCGTTTAATTACACATTCTTTTATGTTATTTAGATTTTAATGGCTTGAAATATGGTCAAAGTTTCGTTGGAGCTTAGCTTAAGAAACTATTGAGCGAAAGTAGGATTTCCCAATTATTCGGGAGTATTTCAGATTATGTTCAAGTTCCTTTGGTATCGGAGGTGTTCGTGTGCTATTAAAGCTATCTTTAAATAATACTTGATTTTTAATTGATCGGTTTGTATTTATTTAACTAGGTGGAATGTGATGCTGGAGTGCCATGCCCAACTGACGGGGCGTGGTGTCCGTGGTCTTCAACTGTCGTCAAGTGTTCTGAACCCTGCGGTGATAGTGGAATGGGACTTCGAACGCGTCGATGCAATTGTCCAGCTCCTGCTCATGGAGGGAAACCCTGTATTATACCTAGTGGGAATAAAGAGACCGCCGACCTCATGAATACTCAACTCAAAAGGGCAATAGTAAGAAATGAGACTGCCTCTCTCACCTCCCTGCCAACAATTGCAGATATTGCAGCAATTGCTGATGGCTCTGGAAAGTAAGTAATCGTTTAGATTTTGGTCTCCTAATCAGAAATACGAAATACGTTGAAAACTTAGTTAATACAATTTCTTTATTAAAAGAAGGTTCCTAAATTCTTCTATTCCCTTAAAATGGGTTTTGGACAACATCTGTCAAGTGCATTAAGTGCACCCATTTTGAGTAATTATAGTCAAAAAAAGATTATGATGTTACAATGGAGTTAAGTACGTAAACTCACTTAAACGCTAGTACGACAAGGATTAAATTGGAGAAAATTCAGTTAAAGAGAAAATTGAGTATGTACTTGAAAACATTTACAAATTTCACTTTTGCATTGCCAATTTGTTCTTCTTTAAAAGACCTAGTCCAGTGTTTTATGCACTTGCTTTTTATTGTTTAAATACCACGATTTGCTTTTCCAAACCCCCTCCCCCCCCCACCCTCCTTTTTGAGGTAACCAGATTTAGAAGTGATCACATTCTTTTCAACTTTCTCCATTTAAGTGGTCTTCCACTTTCTCAAAACTGATTTTTTTTAAAATATCCTCGTTATCTTTGTATTTTTAAATTTTATTTACTTGCAAATGCATCGAACACTTGCAACATCGGTGAGTCAGTTCGACTTTGTGCTCCAGTTTGTCATCTGATCAAGCTGTATCAATACGCTCGCTGCTCAGTGGCTTATTCAGTGAATTAAACTGTTGAAATGTTCGCCATTGACTAGTCAAATGTGTTTGTCTTCACTTCCTATGTACTAGCATCACTGCAACCTCGCTCCCTCAAATCATTGATCCCTGTGCGTAATTTAGTAAGGCTCATTAACTAACGATCTTTTACCACAATGATCTCTAAATTAAATAAGGGGATTGGTCACTCCATATAATTTTATCTTCTATTTTTCAAGAAACAAGAAGACGATGAGGATCAATATTCCTAATAGATAATCAAAAATGTTGCTGAATGTCTATTAAGAGCCAACAAAATTTCATAATCCCAGCAAAATTGGAATTGCTCTTTTCATAAAAAAAGCTGTTATAACAATTGCATTACAGCTGTTATAGACAATCGAATTATCTGTTGTGTGTTGCTTTCTTCTAATCGAAACAGCCCCATAGCCTCCACTTTAGTTCTCTAGTTAATGTCAATTTTTTCACAGTGTTGGAAGAGCAGTAACAGTCGGTGTAAAGCATGATAATGCCTATTATTCTCTTTTGTGATTTAGGTGTGTCACAATCATCCTAGAGAAATGGGCAAATATTACACTAAAAAATTGATCTCTAAAATCCTGTTTATGACTGCAGGTTTTGGACGTCATGGTTGGGTTAAATTGTCTCGGCCGGTGACAAGATTGGGCATCTAATTTTGTTGTCAATTAGTTTTTAACTAATTTAAATCCAAGGACACACCAAAGTCTCGAATGACAAAGCGTAAACTGAGGGACTTAGTAGAGTGGAAACATTGATCAACAGCAAGTCAGGTGTGATTAATTGTGTCATTACAGAATATTTACTTGGAAATATTAAAATTTTGCGCTCCAAGTTTGTTGGCTACAGACTGAAATTGTATTATTTTGAATTCATATGAGACAACTTCTAGAAATGTCTTCTGCTGAAACGTTCAGAGTATTTCTTGCATATGACTCCCATTTGACATTTAGCGATTCCAAAATATGCCAATACAAATGGTTGACATTCCTGGTTCTAATTTGGATGGCTAGATTATTACCCTCGTTCCCGACCGAATAAATTGGTAGCTTCAATGTACGTTTTGTTAAATAATGTTTAAGGTTGTGCAACTTGATGAATTTCGTCTTGAAAAAATTCAGTACACTTGTAAACGAATTAGCAACGCCAATTCACTCCAAATCACCTAACTTCGTTTGCGTTTCGAAATGCTGCAACCAATCTTAACCCATTTCCTTCATTTCTCCTCCACTCTTTTAATTTCAGATCACGTGCAATCTACCTCTCGAAATTGCACAGCCTGAGAAGAAGAAGAAGAAGAAGAAGGAAGAAAATTAATTAAAAACAGTATTTAGCAAGAATTACAAACTCAGAGAGAAAGACATTTTAACATACCGACAGCAGATCAAACCACTGTAACATATAAGTACATTTCTAAATCATTGCAAAAATTAAGAGAAATTACCTCACGCAGAGATGGAAATGATAATATCTAAACCACCTTGCTAACTTGGAGGAATATGGGAATGACTCCTGAAAGTACACTCGAAAATCCGTTTATTGTTTAAATTTAGAAAGGGAATGAATATTCTATTCGGCGATCCTTAAAATCTCTGAAAATTAAATCTTTTAATCTTAATTAAATAAGCGTGTTCTAAACTAACATATGAGTGGCTTACCTGAAGCACTTAGCTATGCTTTACTTATTGTAGCAGCATGATACTAGCCAACATGATTTTGTCACGAATATTTATCCCACTCTATTACCCGTTTGTTATCTCCTACATTCATCGTCCCAGGAAGTTGAATATTCTTCATGGTGTGATAAATCAATATTCAAACTGTCCATCTATAGTATAAATGTCCCCGTTCCAACTGCTATTCTTAATTCTAAAACCCACTTATCGACTTTTTAATCAAGAACTTAAATTTTGCCACCCAATACACTTCCCCATTTCTTTTGTCACTAATTGGTGTCGAATTTCTGGCTTCAGGGACAAGTATACTGGCGGTTGTGCTATCGGTGTACTTAAATTGGGTTAAAATATCAAAGCCTTGAAAAGACATTTATAATTTCGCTGTTTTCCTAATGAATTCAAACAATGGTAAGTGTTTCATAATGGTTATTAACAATTGTCTCTTTTGCATTGCTTAATAATTTTTTTGAGTCACTGCTTTACTACCTTGGAACTCAGGGGGAAAACTTCATGAACAAGTGCAATTAACTAATTTTAAAAGAAAAGAATTTATTTTTTCTTAATTTAATGCTAACTTGAAAAGTGCCAAAAGCTACTTAACATTCCAACCATATTTACTCTGGCCTTCACTAATTTCTCGTCATCGAGTAATTCCGTATTTTCTGGTTTAGATTCTGCTCACATTCGTATGTTTCCCTACTACTGAATCATTAATTTAAATGCCTTATTATTTCTTACTTCGTCTTTCTATTTCCTCTTAGTTGTCCCTTTATTTTTTAATTAACTTGTGATAGTCAATTATGCTTTTTTCTCTCTTCTTAATTATTAAGTACTTAATTAAGGCCGTTTCTGTGATCAATTTATACAAATCCTAGTTCAACGCAGATACCATGGTAGAAATAAAATCGCACTTCAAACTTAGGCTAATTATTTGATGTGAAATATCGAACTCAAATTCCCTCTCTCCTATTTTCGTAAAGGTGGGATTCATGCAATCGGAAATACTGCCCATACCTCAAAGAACTAACTGAAGACGAGACAAAAATTATTGCCAATGACCTCCGTCAGCAACATCCCGAAGCTGTATGGCTCTGGACTAGCGGTAAACCAGCCAATCGGTTGGATCCCATTGGCTTACACTGCTCCTCTGATTTGCGCTCTCGAGCTGAAATTTTCGACAAACGCTATAGATTCCCACGCGGGCATAGCTTTTGGACTCTTTCTAGAAGCAAATCTTCTCGTCAGCCCTATTATTTTGTTGGAATTCCAGTTAAAGACACCAGACGCCTGCAAATCACCGAAGATCGTCTAATCATTCGAGGTTTAGATGAAGCGGATGAGGGCGTTTATCGATTTGGGTATGAATATGAGCCGGGTCGATTTGCTACCATATGCTACTTTGCCGTATATCTCCCTAATAAATACAGAGTAAGAAATCTTTTTGTCTAAGCGTTTATGCACTACTTATTTATAGGTAGTAGAAAGTGGAAAACCATTTGTATTTAGTTGCAACGCTTTGGGACTGTGGCCTGTCATTCAACAGACACCCGAAGGCATGTGGAGAACGTATTGGTCATATGAACCGGATGAGAAAGCAAAATCTCTCGGAATGAAGCCAAAAAGTGAAATGTGGTTGTCTGTCCTAAGAGTTATGAGTTTCACTGATGATGACGATGATGATTCAAATACAACTAAAAAATACAGAAGTAATTTCACAGAGCTGACCCTACTTGACACTGAGAAGAGACGTATCGATGAGGTAAAGTACTCGATGAGTGGACGTTATACATGCATAGTGGAAGCTAAACACGATGGTCTGGCTGCTCGAAAATTCATTACGAACGATATTTACCTTGACGTTATCTCTCCACCGTCATTAAATCAAATGGTAGTTAACATAAAATAATTCATAGCGTACTTTAAATTAACGCTTATTGCGCTTTATCATACTAGGTTCTGCGCTGGTTCCGAACGAATTGGAAAGCCATCGTTTTTCTATTGATCGTATTGGGAATCTTAACCATTGTCTACATGATAGCTGTCAAAGTGCGAGCGGGACAAACGGCGACCCTGAAAAAGTTTGCGGCTGAGGAGGAAGAGATGAAGAAGGCTAGACTGTATACAGCTGGAGATATTAAAGTGAAAACCACCTAGATGTTTTTGTTCATATACGTTAAAATGAAGTTTGCTATTGTTTACCTATAAATGAAGTGCTTTACCTAGGTGATCAATATTCACCCATTCATATGGCCTGTTTCAATACACCTATTTCAGTGTCACGTTAAATGTCCAATCCAAAAAAAACATTGCCAGGTAGAAAAATACGAACGCTAATAGCGAATATGATTTCCACGATCGAGAATATCAATTCAAGATACTGTATCCTGGGTATTTCAAAGATATATAAAAGAAAAACAGACTCGCTTTGATAGATGGAGAAAATTTTTTGGCAAATTAAGTAGGCAAGAATATATATGCAGATATATATTGGATTAGACAAATGAAAAACTGTTGGCTGAAAGGTTAGCCAGTTCATCCAATTTTACATCGAATACTCTAAAATATTAACGTGATCTTTCTAATATATCTTCTTTTTGAGCATGATTATTCTCTGTTGAATTTTTTAAGAAGTTGAAAATGGGTATTTGGTCATTGTCAAAACCGCAATGTCCTATTTAATTCTTCACCTTGATGTGTATGCCCTATTTTAGTGATGCGGATTTTATTTGAGCCTCTTCCTCGTCTGTGCCTGAATGGTTGTATTTACAATGACCCTGAGTGGCATCATTTGTGGTCAAGAAATTGAGTCGACTCTGCTTTCCAATTCGGAGAATTTTCGACCATTTATATAGAAATTCTTATTTATTGGACCTTTTCTCTATTCATCATTTGAAAAACCTTTTGTTTTATCGTTTTTTTTGGTTTGTTCTCATGGCCTCTTACCATAGTCATGCTGACACGTATGTTGCCTGAATTTCCAGTACTGGGCGATGTGCCACTGACTACAAAATGAATAAGCTGATGGTGGTTTAGAGGTCAATTTTCCTATTGGGGAAATTTCATTTACTAGAGTGGGTTAACTAACTGTTAGAGCTTTGATTTGTCAGCTGATCATTTGGAATCAGGACTGGGTCCTTCAACAAATTCTCGATCTGATGTCTCCTTGTGACAACGTTTAAGGGTGCGTTGACTCATTCTTCTTTGATTCGCTGTAGAAGGGTAACTCAAACATAAAGGGGACATTTGAGCTCATTACTGGAAGTATTCTTGAAGTCGAGCTTTCAAATTCACTCCTAATTGTACTAGATAAAGTTTCGGCTTTCTTTTGATCTGTAGAAGTTAATTAGACATCGGAATCTTGTACGGAACGGTGAAATTTTATTCTTAATTTGGTGGCATTGAAAATTTGAGGTCTATTTCCTTGTTTTTGGCAGGAGTTAATTCTTAAATCTCCCATACTCGTCAGCGCTCACATTTTGCCATGGGATTTAAATTGTGTTAAATACATTCATTTTCAATATTATGGTGGATATTGTTGATATAGTGAGCGAGAGGATGTTCATCACTGGGGGCCTGAACTAATGAGGCCTGTTTAGAAAGAAGGCATCATTTCTCTGTCAGCCACTCTATTATATCCATTAGTGTCTATTATAACATTCTTGCTGATAATGGAGAAGAGGTCGAAGCAGCTGGTAATTTAGATTGTCTAAACAGCCTCCTTCTTACTTCGAAGCTATTATTGATGCTAATACGCAATTGATGACGTCACCAAATGTATCCACTTAAATGTCATAATAAATGCAAAGTTACTGATTTCGATAAATAATGAATTACTGCCGAAAAGTAGAATTTTTACAAATGGCAAGCATTTTGATAGTTATCATTAGCCCTTTGGCTGACTTCGGGCTTCACAGAGAGGTGGAGGAACATTAAAGTGAGAAAAAGTCGACAGGGGAAAAGAAGAGCGATTCACAGATGTAAAAGAGACAGATGGACACAAAGGCAGAGAAAAGGCTAGATGAGTACTATGGAAGAGGTCGAATATGACATACAGTGGGACCATTGTAGTTCTAAGTCAGAAGTCAACTTCCGCCTAATAGACTTTTTGGCCGTATGAGTATACGTTGCCCAGGGTGCACCACATGGAGGTAAGTCTATCGCACACCCCATGCCGAAAAGTATAGAAGCACCTCATGGCCACATAGTGGCAGTAGAAATCCAAGAAAAGTCTTCTGTTGTAAAAGGGGTGTCATAACTTAAACATTTTCATAGAGAATCTATCATTACTTACATAATAAGAACACCAATAGGAAATAATGCATTTTACTTGAATTCAGTTTGTATTCAAATGCGTCGGTGGAAATAACACTAAACTTCTTCTCACTTGACTAATCGTGGCAGCATTGTTTTTTGAACGAAAGCTTTCTTTTGATTGTTAAAGGTACAATTTCCAACCCTAGAGCCGACAGAGAGGTCATTAGGCGGACATTGCTTCGCGCTCTCCTATCATTGGGTCTTGAACGCCAACAAGACTATTACTAAAGGTACCAGAGAAATTTGTGAACGAGTGCTTACCCTCCACCGATGTCACACTTGGTTTAAACGAAGGTAAAGAAGCCAGAATGGTGTGTCGAGTTAAGAACAAGCTTTAAGTTTTGATACTAACCTCTTAAAATCCCTGTTGAATTAAGATCCCTCGTTAAATATGGAAGAATTATTGCAAAAAAACTCGCAGTTCAATTACTCCGGAAGCTCATGGGTACATTGAATAAGTAAAAATCATATTGAGTAGCAAATATGATTAGAGAAACATCTGCATTCTTTATTAACTCGGAAAAATAAATTCTTCCTTTTACACCAAATGGTTATTGGCATAAAGAGTTGACTCCCAATCAAGGACCACTCCATCCAATAGGTCAGCCTTGACTCTTCTAAAGCTTTTATTTATTTGGTGGAAGGCAGAATAATTCACAATGAATGACTGGAAGTATGCGAAATAGTTGCAGTCAGACTATTTTGTTGCCAAATGTTAGAAGGTCAAAACCATAATTAAAAGATACAGGTTCAATTTTATTTAACAGAAGATGAATAATTCTTCATAATACAAATACCTGCTAAATCGATCTCACAAGGCGTGAAATATGTACAATTAAATCGGAAGATTCTACCACATCCTCGATATTAACCAGACCTTAGAGTTTTGAACTTTGTAAATGATGAAAAATATATTAAAAGAAACACGATTTCGATACGCTACAAATGTCAAGACTAATGTTAACAAATATTTATCTCAAAATGGAAAGTTGTTTTAAGAAGAAATACAAAATATTATTGAATTAATGTGGAAATCTGTAAATATTGATGAAATTTATATCAATGGTATCATATACAGCTCTAAACTATATAGCATTAACATGTTTCATCATACCCTGTTCCATAATGATAACGTTAAAACCATGGGGGCTTGAAGTGAAGAAACTAGCGACAATTTAAAAAATATGTAGGAAATAACTTTTATTAACATTTTCTTTAAAGAGCTTCAAACTTTTAGTAAACTTTTCATATGAATACGTTTCCTAATTATGAATTCCCCTTCGTGATTGCTTGAATTTATGCTTATATGATTGGATGGTTAATGAGCGAATGGGTGGGGTTAACCTATCACAGGGGGAGTCGCGAGAAAAGTGTGCGTTAAGCGGTAATTTTAGCCAATTATGATTAGAGGCGTGGCTACGAGCATTTGAGACTATATAAGTTGACTGAAAAGGGGAGTTTGTACATTTCGTTATGGATACGTTTTCAATTGCAGCACTTTCTGTGAATGACCATAACAGGAAGGCTCCAGTAAGTCATGTTCACTTTCGAATATTTAATTTTTCAATTTTGGTTTTACATTCTTTAATCAGGAATTATTTTATTATATGTGCTTGAGAGTATTTTTACCAGTATAATTTCTTTCAGATTAATGAAATGAACATTTTGAATAAATATTTATTTATTTAATTGCTAGTAGAGCATTATAAGGCAAGTTTTGCCTTAAAAATTTTATAAATGTAAATACTTAATAAAAAAACACAATATTGGCATTGGCATGAAGATTCACATAAAAGTAATATGTAGAAGGAAAAACCTAAAAGCATATATACGGAAAATTTTAATGTTTAAGATCCAAACACGCTTAAATTTTATATTATGAATAACAAACTATAGATAGGATAAGTAAATAACGGCAATTTTTCAAAAAAATGGCTCATGCCATGAGCTCTAAGTTTCTTGCAACATGAAGGCTGTGCTTTTTAAAGAAATCGTAATTACTCACTAATTATTTATTATGTTAACATAATGTAAATAAGTAAAAGTTAACATTTAAAAAAATATGGAGATTATTTCTGTTACTAATATTTTACACGATATTTTATTTATTTATATCAAATGGCAGGCGTTGGGAAAGTTATCAATTCACAGAGGAGGAGGGACATCAAAGTGAAACAAGTCGAGAGGGAGAGAGGGAACAGAAGAGAGTTTCAAAGATGTAAAATAGGCAGACACAGATGTGGAAAAAAGTGAGGTGAGTAGTCGAATATAACCTACAATGGGGTGAGGGTAGTTTGAAGTCAGAAGTCAACTGCCAGTTAATGGACTTTTTTGCCGTATGAGTATGCGTTGCCCAGGGTGCACCACGTGGAGGTAAGTCTATCGCACACCCCATTTTACACGATATAAAAAGGCGTTTTTTTCCATTTTCATAATTCTAATCTACATAAAAAAGTGCCACACCACCTATTGGAGAGTACAAAAAGCGTTTAATGTTGAAAAGGTATACTAGATGAATTTACCTAAGCAATTACTAATTCGATCGCACCCTCCCATTCAGTTGATTTAAAATCGATAAAAAGCTTACTTAATTAATGAAAAAATTTTTTCCCGTTGTTTGCGTTTCTGATTTATTATTCATGCCAGCACTACATTTTAGGAAATACGCAAAATATTTATTTATATCAAATGACAGGCGGTTTGATGCTTATCATTTGCCCTTTAGTTGACTTCAGGTTTCATAGAGAGGAAGGAACATCAAAGTGAAAAAAGTTGAGGAGGGGGCTGAATAGAAGAGTGTTTCAAAGACGAAGGTAGAAAAAAGGTGAGATGAGTACTGTAAAGTAGTCAAATATGACATACAGTGGGATGATGGTAGTTTGAAGTCATAGGTCAACTGCCGGCTAATAGACCAGGGTGGACCACGTGGAGGTAAGTCTATCGCACACCCCATACGCAAAATAAAGTTGCCCTTAATTTGAAGTTCTGAACTTTACAAAAGGCAATCATAGATTAATCAAATAAAATCGAATAGAAATCGATAATGAATTTAGGTCTCCTTATGTGGTCTCCGGGTGTCTGGGTCTATCTCATGCCCCCCAATACTCCATTTCAATCCTTTGGGGACCTAATTATGCTATATTTATTTATTTATATCCACATATGAAATTGCAAAGGGATTGGCAAAGATTGGTGTGAGACATAATTTGTTTTCTGACCATTTCGAGCCGAAATTCACTCGCTAAAATATTTGTGTTTGGAGGCAGAAACGCGTTTGGTCTCACCCTCGCTTTTTGTTCTTCTAATCGCCTTGTTGAGACTTCAAAGTACACTGTAATTACAGCACCAGCTAGCTAGCTCTACGCTCACACAAAGACCGATTTAGTTAGGTTGGTGGATGGAAGAGAGTAGAGAACAGATGGGTGGTACCCAGCCTTCAGTAGCCCCAACCCCCTCCCCCGCTCCCCACTCCCTGGTCCAGGGAAAAGAAATTTTCTACCAGCTTATGTGTTTTGCTGCCATAGCGGATTCCCAACTAACTGACTCGCTCCTCCCACCCGCACATTTTTAGATTCCCTTTAATTATCTCCTCAGTGAGCATGTTTCTGCATGGATTAGCAGAACAGAACTTTTCATAGTTGATGTCTCCCTTTCATGTGTCACTTTGATGGAGCTGGGAAAATTCTTTTTCCCACCATTTTCTCCCCCTCCAACTTCCATCCCCCCCCTTCTTTGATGCTCTTTTGAGGAAAAAAACTGAATAAAAAACGTTGCACTAATATTAGCTGCTAAACCACCACCAAGATCTGCACCAAATATGTTTTTTTTCACTTGCTTCAAAAATTACATTCCAATAAATTAGAGACGAAATTCTTCATCACCACGTGAATACAGACCCCTCGACTCATCTAAATCTTGCCTTAGGAAAAATGTAATTTTATCATAATTTTTTGACAAATAATCAAATAGCGCGGAGATTATTTTCAACTCACAAAAGGAATATTTTTTTGTGAGTTTTGAGAAAATGTAAATATGAGCTTTTATTATATTATTTCCTTGTTGACACAATTGACTGTTCCTGTGAGCTGTGGGGGGGGGGGGGGGGGAGGGTAGTTTGCAACTCAAGAAAATTGCATTTCAAAAGAATAATTTAAATATTAAATAGTAAATAAATAAATATAAATACTTTAATGTCCAGCCATTTTGATTATACTTTGTCGAGACCATCTCTAAAGGGGTTTTAAAGAAATTCAAATGGTCAGAAAGGCTTTGACCCAGGGACGAAGTAATCAACATTGAATATCTATGAAGGGTGGCTAGACTCATACCTGAAGCGAATGCAAGATTTTGGATATTAATTCATTAACGCCCTTAGGACCGTACGTTCCTCTTTCAAAATAAGCACCATTGGTACTAGACTCGTAACATGCTCAATACGTGTCAATAGCCTCCACCTGATAACACCGAAACTCGTCAAGTTGGCGGCATCAGTCTACTGTGAGACACTCGTGAGTGCGGTTTGGTGCAATTTTTCAACAAATAATTATGACGCTAAGGGGTAAAAAGAGGAGTTTCTCACTTGGCCAGCGTCGATTAGCTTTATTTCCAAAGTTATCAGCCATGACCACTTCAACTAATGGGCTGGGGTAGTTTTGACATTTTCAAGTTATTAAGTGCAACAGAATTTTCGAGAAGTAAAGCGAAGCCAACGTCTTACAATAGATAGACCTAGAATCTGTCCATGTATTTTACCGTAATATTTCATAGGTCTTCTTCATAAAGGAAAATGTAAAGAAGATAAAATATGTAAAATAAGAAATGTTTAAAAAACTATGACCTTTTTGTGGAAACATTATGATACCTTTGTATGCGCGGGAACTCTCTTTAGGAAATCGATTCCAAATACACAAAGTGCAATATTATTAAGCGATTTCTACAAAACTTTTAGGATTTTAAGCCCTTTTTACCTAGCCTGCCACCAACCACAATGACACCAAGTCCTTCTCTACCGTCCATCAACGAATTCTTCGCCGATTTCTTCCGCTTCCTCTCAATGCCTCGAATGCTACCTCCGTCAATCCCGCCAAACTTCCCACCACTGCAGACCCCACCAAGGTGTCAGCCCACAAAGGAGATACCACTGGATTTAAGTCGTAAAACGGCAATTGCCTTCCCAGCCACATCTGGAAGTAACCAAAGAAAATCGAAGGTCCCTATTGGTGGTAGTAGAGCCAGTCCGCAGAATAATCACCATGGTCATCATCATCCTCACCATCATTATCATCACCATGGGTCTGGAAAGCAGCCCATTCCAAGGTGCTTTGAGTGTAAAAGGCTGTTTCCATCGTTATGGGATCTAAATACACACTTCCTAAGAGAGCATCAGTCGAGTCTGCAAAGGGAATTCACGCAGAACAGATCCTGGAAGACATGCTCATTGGAGAACATATCAGTGCAGGTAATTGGCAAATCTGATCCACAGTATCTTTTACGCTTTTAATAAAGTCATTTGTCAGTTTTTTTCCAATCGAACTTAAATCTACAAAAGCTGGAACCCCGATGTCAACGAATGCAAATTTTGCATATCAACGGAAGTTTTCGTTTAATTAGGTTAGAAATGCTGTTCGGCCTAACGAAATTCGTTTAATCTTTATTTATTTAAACAATACATTTGTATTTAAACAAATGTTAAAATTTTTAGGCTAAACCAACTTACAACCAACTAAATGGGTAGTAATTTTAGGTTTACTTAAATGGGGAAATAAAATTTGCGATTGGATTTCCACGAAAGCAGACGTTTACTTATGACTCTCAATCGATTGGGGGCAGGATCACAATATGATCTGTCTCTCCCTCCGTCTTCCTTATTACTCTGAAAAGTGTAACTGTTCCCGCTCAAGTAACATTCATTTGTGTAGTTGAGGTAAGCTAACTAAAGACGGATATCGATCTTGAAGTTTGAACAAACTTTCCTCAAATCTGCCTACAAACGCTATTTGTGTAGAGCATAATTTTTATCGCACCTAGGATTTCACTCATCTAGTAGTCATACTTTCGATAATGCTATTGTCATTAGGTTAAAGTACGAATATTGAATTTTAAACAGATTAGACTCCTTTTAGAAAATAAGATTGACCAAATACTTAAGACTACTTCACTTTACAATTAACGAATTCGGGGTGCACGATAGACTTACCTCCACGTGGTGCACTTGGGCATCGTACATTAATGCGGCAAAAAGTCTATTAACCGGCAGCTGACTTCTGACTTCAAACTATCATGACCCCACTGTATGTTATATTCGACTACTACAACAGTACTCATCTTATCTTTTCTCTACCTTTGTGACCGTCTGTCACTTTTGCATCCTTGAATCACTTTTCAGTTCCCCCTCCTCACTAATGATAGCTATCAAAACACCTGCCATTTGAAATAAAATAAAATAAACAATTAACAGATGTAATCACTGTTATTACCATTTAATTCTGAACATGGTTTTAGCAACTTCAAGCAACACTTCGAAAAGGGTCCGTGGAACGAACTGGCTATCCATGTCCTCACTGTGAATACTTCGCAAAGTGGCCAACGGAGCTTCAGAAGCATATAATGGTCCATTCCAAAGAGCGTCCACATCAATGTATTATCTGTGGTCTCACCTACAAGTGGAAATGGGATTTGGGTCGTCACTTTGACAAGTCACATCACCACGCAGTGAATCCTTACAAAAAGACGTGTTTCTCCATGAAAGTAACTAGACAGCAGCAGCAACAACAACAACAACAGAAGCTAACCAAACGGAATTTGGGGAAGAAGTGTGGACAAAAGGCTGTGCAAAATAATACTACAAATAGCCCACATCTTAATGGACAGGGCTTGGGCTCCACCATTCCACCGCTGCTTCTGTCCAATTTTCTTCCGCAATTGCCGAAATCTTATTTTGAACGATTTTATGGGTATTGAATGGTGAATATTTGCCTTGAGGCTGTAAATTGATATCGAAATATTATTTAAGAATATATATCTTAGCGAAAGGCGTTTCGCCAACAATATCGATAACTTTTAAAATACTTAAAAGCTGCCCTAATGTCTAACCGTTTGGGGATATTTGTAGCGGGTTGCTACGCTAGTAAAGCCTGACTGACTCAGAAATCTTTATGGCAGTTTCTCCAACATCTAGCTAGACTCCCAGAACTAGCTAAGCTATAGCCCAGCTATAAAGGAAACAGACGTGTAGCACAGAGCACGTTCATTCAGGACGTATATTGCGGATCAAGTGTACACGCAGGAGGCCTAATCATGATCAGGATGGGGGATTAGGTTAAACAGAGGTTGATGATTGGTCACTGCTTGTACGGTCGCTGCACACAGAGTTAAACGGCCGCACCCCCCAGTCCTGGCATGCAGGCATACGATGACGCACAGAGCGATAACGTGTCCCACATACTAATTTGTCATTATGCGGATAATATTTGTATCAACTTTTAATTTGGAATTCAAGCAAATCGCAAATTTGCATTTGAAATCTATATGCTGCAACAAAGAATTGAAATATTTAAAACTTCACCATGTCAAGACTATGTGTAAATTGCCCGAAATTGTGTAAGAGAAAAATAGGTAATTTGTACTTGCAGTACTTTCCATCAAATTCAAACACCCGGTAGTGAAGCAATGATTTATATGGATAATAATTTGCTCAATAATAGATAGTTGGTAAGTTGTGAACAACTCAAACGCAATAATTCAATGAAATATGGCACTTGGCTTTATTGCCAACATTTATTTTGGATCGCGAAATTCACTTTCCATGATTCGTTCACCAACTTGCAGTATAAACCTGTCAGCCATGTTCAGTGCTCATTAAACTGCATTTTTTTTCTCCATCGAGGAAAGTCATTATATTTCCTTTATGGTTTTGTCTATAATTATATATTATTAGTGAGGGTCTTCCACCTATTAACTTGAATGGCCAACCTTCTGGAGTGCATTCAAAATTTTCCTGTACGACCACTTTCGAGTCCCAATTGCAGGAGACTAACCTTGCCACACTCTTTAATTAGGTAATAAGGTAAGTAGAAGAGGTGGTGGAGAGGACTAGTGAAAGGGGGGAGGGTTGGCCAATTTCAGTATTGCTTGTTGGAGGTTGGAAGAAAACGCAACTTAATTGCCTATGTGGGGGGGGGGGTTGGGATGGTTGGGGGTGGGGAAGTGTATGAATGAAAACTTGACAGTCGCTGGTGTCCTGAAATGCTGAATACACAGGCCCTTGCTCAGCGTACTCTTTAATCTTTTTCTTAATATGTCAAAAGTAATTGCATTGGGTTAATTCTGGGGGGGGGGAATAAGTAGGGCTTTAAAATTGAACTATTTCATGGGAAATATGTAGCTACTAAACAACTTGAATTTAATAACATTTGAGAAGGTAAATCTATTTGCATTCTTGACATATATCCATTACTTGCTTATAGATATTTAGGAAGATATACCATATTATTGCTTTTTATGTAATGACACAGCATGTAGACCGTTCAGTTAACTCAAATTAGACCAAATGAAACGAAATTGAAAAGCGGCGTACTTTACTGAATCCTACTATGACAAACTTGTCTTAGCAAGCCTCAGCTGCTAGAAAAGGTGCAAGTTGGATGGGTTCAATAAGCAGTGAACATTGAGCACAAGAACTTGTTCGGGGGTAGGTACTACTTTCTGATAATTAACCTCTAAAATCACTTACCTCCATGTGGTGCACTCTTGGTAGCGTATACTCATACGACAACAAAGTCTATTTACTGGCAGTTGACTTATGACTTCAAACTACTATCATCCTACTTATGCCATATTCGACTATTTCCACAGTACTCACCTCACCTGTCATATTCGACTATTTCCACAGTACTCACCTCACCTTTTCTCTGCATTTGTGCCCATCTTGCTCTTTACATATGTGAATTACTCTTCTTCACCCCCCCCCTCTCCCTCTCGAATTTTTCTCACTTTTATGTTCCTCCCCTCTGTGAAGTTCGAAGTCAGCTAAAGGGGTAATGATGACTATCGAAACGCCTGCCATTTGATATAAGTAAATAAATGAAAACCTCTAAAATAAGACTATTTTTTGACATAGACAATTGCAGGTACTTAATTGAAAGTGAATAACCTGAAGTGTGCCGAATTCGAACAATGGAATTTCATTTAAGGTATTGATTTTCTCCTTACTTCTTTCAGTCCTTTGTCCTAGAAGCCGTTCTTCGACAATGTACTGTTTCACGTATTCAGGAGCTTAAAAGTCGAAAATCGTTTTTCTTTGACGGGAAAGCAAAAACCATTAAGGTAAAAAAGTCTATTAATATGACTTGGAAACTGCTTTTTATACACCCAAGGTAGCTACAAAGCTATGGCTAATCTGGTCGATTGGACTATTTACGGGGCACTCATTTACAGAGAATTAATGTGAGAATGGCAAATTTAGTCCAAAACATGAGCCAAATGATTGTTAATGTAATTTTAGTGAGTTATATGCTTTTATTAAGTAGGCGGCAATTCAAGTCATGAAAATGACACCTCAGGAGAATAAAAACACATTAATAAAATGAGAAAAATTGTATTTAAGATGTTCCGTTGGTATTCTTCGCATCAAATACTGCTGAACTATTGCGTAACTTCAGCGTTTGATCAATTTGTTATGATTAAAAAATGGTCTTTTCCTTTGTTTCAATAATTGTTAAAATGCAAAATCTAGTTAGTTAGACAAAGCCCCGATCTCTTCTGAGAGTCTTCCATGTATTTTCATATAAGTTCTATTAATTCCTTCGAAACTGTACACAATATAAAAAGCAAAAGCTCCCCCAAAGGAGGTTTGAATGGCTCTCAGAGAAGAAAACAAGACACCCCTATCTCCCCTTCAGGTTCCGCCCACAAAATTGCCTGGGTGGGACCAGGTTGTTGCAGCGGTCAAGCTGTCACCCAGTGAGACCAACTCCCTAAATGCCTAAAGATGGGGGGGCCGGGGGGGGGGAGGGGAGGGGAGTAGGAGGTAGAAACTAGTCTAGTTGCCTTGAGAGCTTTCAACTGCATGCACATCCTCTAAACCCCACCCGAATACAGATTACTTCTTTCTCTGTAAGGAACTTTGAAGTGGCAGAATGATTATACAGCTTCGCCTCATTTTCCTTTTTTCCCAAACAGACGTCATCCCCCTTTCCAGGTCTAATTACAGGCAGCCTATTCATTGGTTGCGGTCTGGAAGACCCTTTGAGGCTGCAGGTAGTTAAGTTGAGCAGGTAGATAAAGGAATGGTTTGAGTTAGGGGTAGGGTACCGAATAGGGCCTTTCTAGAATAGGGTGGTCAATTATGTATATATGATTGGTGAAAAAGGAAGATGTGTTCCTCCCCCCCTCCCCTCCCCTCCCCTCCCCCCCGCCCTTTGTTATGACAAGCAGGTGGAGTGGTACACACTTTTCTGGTCCTAAAGGTGGAAAGAAAGGTAATCGCGGGAGACGCCCAACTTGACAGTTCCTGCATGTATTTGAAGAAGAGAAAGTGAGTATCCTTGCTATCTAGGGAGATAATTGCGGCAGTTAGTTGGAGCAATTTGTGAATGATGATATGAACTTTTTAAGGAAAATTGAGGGAAAACTCAACTCAAACAGAAATTTATGACAAGCAGATATAAAAGTTTAGTTTTCTTGAAAGAGAATAGAATAAGTTTAAGAAAAAATTAATGCGCGATCATGGTAATTTCTGTTTGTCAACATTATATTTTACGTTGTAGGGCTAATGATTAATATCATAAAGCCTGCTATTTGAAATTATTATTATTATTTCAAATGGCATGCGTTTTGAATATTTATCATTGGCCATTTAGCTGATTTTGGACTTCGCAGAGGGAGGAAAGTCAAAGTGAGAAAAATTCGAGAGGGGGGAACGAAAGAGTGTTTGACAGATGAAGAAGCGACAGACAGACACAAAGGTAGAGAAAAGGTAAGATGAGTACTGTGAAAGTTGTGGAATAGGACATACAGTGGGATGCTGGTAGTTTGAAGTCAGAAGTCAGCTGCCGGTTAATAGACTTTTTGCCGTATGAGTATACGTTGCCCAAGCCATTTAATAGACTTTTTGCCGTATGAGTATACGTTGCCCAGGAAGCACCACGTGAAGGTAAGTCTATCGTACACCCCCCATTTGAAATTATAATATTTTGAGTTATAAAAAAAATTTGGTGAATCTCCTTGCGGTGGATCGATAGCAACTCTTTTTCTAATAAAGTTGTAGTTGAATTATCTCACACGTCATTTCAGTATTGGCGATGGAGAAAACGCTTCAAGTGGGTGAAATTTTGTAGCCGAATAGAAAGAAAGAATAATAACAGAACATCGAAAGTCTTATCTCATTAAAATCTTGATCCCCCAAGTTGATCAATATCCTCAATGGATATGGGTCCATACACATGAATATTTAAGCGACATATTTTAAACAGGAAAATGTGTGCTACCATACAAAGGGAAAAGCTTAAATCTGAAAAAAAACATTTGCGTTTTCGGTTTAAAAGTGGTTAACAAAGGTGTGCATTATGGTCAAGGAGCATTTTTGCTAAAACTAAAAAGGATTCCCGAGATTTGTCAAATAAATGGTTAAATAATCGTTATAATCTAATTTAGCGCATATAATTACAGCATTTCCTATAATGTGAAAATACGTAACCGAACTGCGGTATCAGACACTCAGTTGATCCCTCCCCCCCTCCCCCCCCCTAGCCACCAGCACCACATTTGTTGTTGTGATCCGTCCTCTCCAAGACGAAACTATTAGACTCACCTATAAATTAACCTGGAGGGATACGGCATAGTAGGAGATCTATAGCGCTATAATGGTCCAACATCTCCTGGATTATATTCCTATTTTCATCACCAAATGCTTACTCTACTTGAAGAGTTATATAATGCCATCTTTAATCAGCAGCTACAGTAGCCACTCATTTTTACCTTTTTTCTTTTCTGAAGAACCTTCCTCAACACCGTCTCACTTCCACTCCATCAATTGTGATGGAAACTGTACTATCCAAGGAAGGGTGAAGGATAAGCCGAATAGTTTTAACTCAGGCTCCAAAGTTTCTTCTCTTTTAATTGGTTAGATATGGGAAACCTCTCTCTCTACCTCTCTCACCATCTTGAGTTGATTTTCATCACGTTAGGATGCTAAATTGCGACATGAAAAACAAGATATTAATTACGCTCCCCCCCCTTATAATATGCATGGCAATATTCATTGTTTGTTAAGAAATTCTTTATTCCAATTTGTGCTTGGGCAAACCATGGAGATAACGTCACGGGTGATGACTACGGCTTCAAACTTTACTACAGAAAGAAAGTAATAAGAGCAAGAAAAGAATAACATTTTATCATTCATATCCTATACGAATGCGGCTTAAAGGCATGAGAATAAATAAGCATTTTATTGTATTAAGCAATTTGGCAAATACAGTTTTCAGTGAGTTTATTGAAGCATATTACTGATAAAAAATAAGTAGAAGCACTGTGACAAACGTGGCAGAGTAATATTTAACTGTAGACTGATGCCGTCGACGTGATGAGTATTGGTGTTATCGCACGAAGGCTATAGACGCATTGAACATGTTTCAAACGACAGTATCACCTTCTGTTACGAGTCTAGTACCAACGGAGAATGTTTTGAAAGAGGACCGTACGGTACCAAGGGTGTTAAGGAGTTAATACCCTTATTTCTCCAGATGTGGTAAAGTTATTTATATATACTACGACAACTGGAATCCACCTGAGTACGGTAGGTATTACCATGATTTACACAGACTGTCACTGCTCTTCCAACACTGCAAAAACAGTTTGGCATTAACTGGAGAACTGCAGTGGTGACTGAGCTTATTTCAACTGAAAGAAAGCGATTGTTGGAACACCCCGACATAGCAATTCAAGCCTTACCGTCATAGCCACTCCCATGCCCTAGCCTCTGCCAACATGCTTGCACTCATACGACATTTTGCACAGTCATTTTGAAGTTATCATGAACACTCTTTCATTTCCACCAGGTCTAAGAACCGAAAGTTGTAAGAAGCGTCTTTGGGGGTCCTTCTCAAATAACCAGCCACAAATACTAGTAAAACAATAATCTTATTGTAGTTATCTGGTGAAATGGGTAAACCAAACTAAGGTAATCTTACAGATGATCCGAGTGTTGCTAACACAAATCAGAAAAATAAGAGAACGAAATATTTCCAAATCATTTCAATGTATGTAAAAGATAAGGTGACCCACTTAATCAAAGAATAAACTGTATATACATCCAAATGAACACAAATAGTACAAAGAAAAGTGCCAAGGTAGTTTTTGATAGATTAGTAATTAAATCACAATCAAGATAAGGAAATTATTTAACTTTATCCAATTCAGGCGAACGGAAAAGATTTTGATTCCGCCAGTCGTTGGAAACATCGTCTAAATGGCTGTCAAAATCAGCAAACTTTTTCAAACCCGCCTCATTTAAGACAGGCTTCAATAGATCCGCAGCCGAATTTTCGATGGTAACTCTAAAGTAGGCATAAATATAAAAAACCAAAAATTACTTTGGTCCTTTCTGCCAAGAATTATCCTTCTTGCAAAATAGGGTAAAACACTCAGAAGAAAGCGAAGTAAGCCGATCATTGTTGAGCATAATTATATTCCCGAAACCAGTATTCTCCGCGATCTTATCACCAATCCGTGTAGCGATTTGATTGATACTAAACATAAACCCACATATAACAACCTACTCATTGCAGTTTGCCAGTTCGTTAGCTTGGTAATAACCACAAACTTTTAGATTCATAGTTTCACAGTAGCATTCGATTTGACTTAGAGCAATTTCAAGCATTGCAGCCAATGTAAGGCAGCCATGGAAAAGAGGAACGCAGTCTTGAATAATAAATTTGCCTTGATCATATTCTCCTAAAAGAACACCATTGATAGCAAGGTGTGGGTATTTAGAAGCATGAAGAAGGATCTTCGCAAAAGCAAGCGACTCCAAGTGCAAAGACGGCATATTTTCAAGGCAGTCACGAAGAAGACGAAAAGCATCATTAGTATCCTGTTGAAAGTATTCATCTAACATAAGTATTGCAGAATTTTTATTATTATAGTAAAATTCATATTATCTAATATAAACATCACAAAAAGTTTCGAGGAGAAACATCTAATACTGTAAAAATGAATGTCTACAGTAATACATTTTAATTCCCCCATTCGGTGAACATTTTTTAATTTATCATGCAAAATAAATTTATTTTAATTCTTGGAGTGATAAAGAAAAGACTTTATTCGGCATAAACTTTATTTCAACTGTTTAGTCTTAGTTTCGATATTGATAAAAAATGAAAAATGCTTCATGTGCGGGATAATCATTATCGCCCTACAGCGGAAAATATTATGACATAACAACAATTTCTGTTCGCATCTTGTTTTTAGTTTTTAAATACGTAACTTTGATATTCTCCACTCCATGAGATGAAACTATGTACTAATCCTACGCTATACCAACGATTCTTTATTTAGCGTAAAAATACACTACTTGTTATGAATATATCTGAAAATACAACATAAAGTAAGATTGATGTGATTTGGAGGCGTTAACATAAGGTCACAACGGTTAAATACCTTAGAATTAAAAGCAATTTTCGCGTGGTGATCTCTGCTAAATTTATATGTAAACGGTTAATCTAGACAAAGTCTCCTCTTCCGTAAAACAGATATCAGAGATATTCTTTCATTGGCAAGGCGACTTTAGGGAAGCTGCAAATGTGCCTTTTCTCATATTCCATCTCTCTCCGAATCGGACTGATTTGTAGTCTATTATTAATGTGTGAATTAATATACCAGCGTTAGACCTCCTAGCGGTACCACAGGTTGCAATTTATAACACATTAATTTTACTTATATGAAACTTACAGCCTTCCAATTGTTATAAAAGGCATTTTTATCTATACCACCAGATAGAAAACTTTAATTATTGATAATGTGGCAGGTTCTTTTCACTATGGAGAACCTTGATAAAAATTCTATATTAAAGTGCATTTAAAGTATCATGTCTCCAGAAAATCGTTTATGCTAATGTAAATATCAAATTACTAACACAAATTTGAAAGATGAGGAATTATGCCAAATAAATAAAGCGTTTGACACAGATAATTGTTTTAAATTTTAATCGTTTATGAATAATTATAAGTATGAATTGTTGATCATAATTCGCAGAAATTAAAGCTTTATATGAAATTTAAGTGAGCTATCAAGCAGACGATTATATAAAACGTTCGGGTACTATTATTTTTCTGCAATATAGGTTTCATTGCATTATTTAAGATATTTTCAGTTCTGAATTAAATCATAGGCTCACTTTGTATTCATGCTTTTTAATGGATGACGATGTCTCAAGAACCTGGGCTATTTCAAGTAAATGTTACTGGTAAATGACCCCTTTATAACATATTTCCACTAGTTAAACATGCAATCTTGAATTCTCAAAATGGTACGGGCATTCGTACTTTTGTGGAGGTATTTGTTGACTCCAAATCGGCGTTCAAAACCGATATATCTCCCAAATCATGGTCTCCCAGTTGGAATTGCTCAGTTTCCGCCATCGTTACTCCTTATTCTTCTATTCAATTTATTGTTACGCATGTTGTGAAATTTGGTCCCAATTCTCAACTCGGAGAATCCCAACTAGATGTTTATCCTATTTTGAAATTATACGACGGCAAAGGTAGTTGATTTACCTGTCATTTGTCTCATTTTCACTGTTTAGTCGCCTCTGTTGATCACACTCTTTCTATAATCAAGAAGGATGTGAGTCGTGGTTTCCTCGTTGTAAATTTTGGTCCTCTAGAAGTTGATCTTACAATGTTTCCCCCTCCGCCTGTATTCAGAGATCAGGTCGTTGCTTTAGCAACGGGCTCCATTGTTAGTCTTTTATTATGCAAATTTTTGCAAATCTCCCTTTAAACATTACGTTATATTTCAGGCTTCCTCTAATACGGACGGCTTACCACTATCTAGCTCACAGGAATTAAATTTGGCGTAAGTAAAAGCATTCTATTAATTTAGTAATTTTACAATTTCTTTTTATTTAATACTTCTCTTAACCTTTTTGTACCTTGTGGACATGGAGCTTTGTATTTGATGATTTTAATCAGTTAGATGAGGATTTAATGCTGTAATAGTTTGAATTTGTAGTTTAAAATTGGGTTATTGCTCCAATGCAGTTATTTAAACGTATGAATAATATTTTTTGAAAATATTTGTGATACCACTATAAAATAGTAGCAAGTTTTCTGTATATTATTTTTATCACTGACAAATTTTCTTCCAGATATTTCTGAATATGCATCACATTTTACTAAAAGGCTTTAAATATTTTTTATTGGCTTACCATTCTGCATTTCCTACTTTTGCAAACTAGATTTTTATTACTCCCTATAAATATATACGTTTCGCAATTGCCTCGTTTGCGTAATTAAAAGAATCTCGTTTTCCGTTTTGCTTTCCGTGATAGAAATGGTTTATTACTGCCAGATTTAGTTTATTCTGTGAATTTTAAGAGTTGGAATTGCACTACTCTGTACCCATTCTTTACAATGAAAGAAGCTCCAGTTTTACGAATGCATTTGCGTAGTCGAAACAAGAAACGAGTCCCAGGTGATGGAAAACTGAAGGTGAAGTATTCCTGACCTCCATTATTTTGTATTCATTACATGTTACGTGTTCGTGTTCTTTACTTATTGGCCATGTATTCGAATTTTTCGATTTCACTTGAATTGTATGCGTGAGATTATATCCACTCTATTAAGACTTGTTTACGCCTGATTTGATTTTACTTGACTGTGCTAGACTAGCAATGACCTTTTAACCACAGCACATTTCTACTACTCATGACTAATTTCTCAATCTATTTATCTCATTTTATTTCTTTTATCATCGCTAAAACAAAGTCGGAAATCTAGCTGCTCTAAACACGAGGGAAATTAAAAAGAGCAAGTAAGAAAAGATGAAAGCGGGGTTGTGAGAGGCTAGGATTAAATGGAGGTCACAACTGAATTCAGGCCATCGCTAGAGGCTTACTCATTTGATCCTTTAAATTTACTTGTCTTTTTTTTAAATTTAAATAAATACATAAATTTAATTGGAGTGTTTATCCCGTCCTACAGGTCAAATGCCTGGTTTTAGTTTCTAAATTTCTCATTAAGTTGATGCTCGCTATGTTCAGTTTGTATAATTGAGTTGTTGTTGAGTCTTGCCATTATTGCGTTTGTATCTCCTGATATTCAGGTGTTATTCGGTAAAAGCAGAGGCATAGGTTTCTTTGTGAGCAGAATAGAGTCCACTAAAACACGAATCTTCATTTCCTTAGTTTGTGGTACTAAATGCCCATGTAGTTATAAATGGATTCTCTCTCTCTCCCTCCCTCCGTTTATTTGAATTACTTTCAAACGAGCATCAATTAAGAGGTGCACGTCTGCTGCTCAGTCTCTTATCCACTATTCACTATTTCAGCATTTTAGTATTAATATTTATTTTACACATGGTAATAAACGGTTTGTAATTTCTTTTTACTGGAAGCAAGTGAAATTGGTTTACAGAAAGTCTTATAATTTGTAAAAAAATCGGTGTTTATTGATCGATTTTCGATCGATACTGATCAGTCTTGCCGTTGTAATTGGTTTTTTTCCCAATGGTTGGGGCAGGCAATGTGACCTTACATGATATTCAGCTGCTAATCCAAACATAACCGAGAGGTGATGTGTAAAAACTCCAAGTTAACAGTGCTCCAAAGCTGCATTCACTGAATGCAAATTTTACTTTTGCAATGTTGTACTTCTCATTATGTTTAGTAAAGGAAATGCTCCCCAATTTCATTCTAGATAGGCTAACCTCAATTTATTTCGTTTTAATTTCACAAATCAATAATTATGTGCAAATGCAAGTGGATATACCAATATGCAAGTATTAATAAAATGTTTCGGGAGTCGTCTTAAATTCACTGTCATTCAGTGCAAGCAACTACGGAGAGAGTGTCTGGATTGCACGTTGCGTTTTTAATGTTCGATTGTGTATGGGGACACTGCAAGGTGGTAATGGTTTGCGAATTGGGGGGGAGGGGCTCTATCCTAATTCGGAGTCAATCGTTTGTTATTGAATTGGGTACACATTTTTTACGGCTCATTAGCCAATTAGTTTTCCTTATTCTTCTAAACCTAATATTTCCTCTATACCTTCGCTGTTAGTGTCCAATATGTCGGTATTTTAAATTAAATCTCTTCTTTATGACTGGGAAAAGATTGTTGATACGTTTTATCCTCTAATTCCCTTTGATTTTGAAGGAGATGTCTCCACTCCAACTCAGTTCGATAAATTGATTGGCGTTATCTGAGATTGAACGTTTCTTTGCCTTCCTTAATGATCGATATTCTGACCAGAGCTATTGATTACGTCCCAGTTTCGGGAATAATACCTATCAATGTCATTCTGAACACCACTACTCTAATACATATTGTTTTAAATAACATTACAAAAATGCAGCTTGGATTTCATGAATGTTTTCTGTTTTAATTTATAATCGTTTTGGTAGAGCAATCTCAGATGCGGTACTAATTAAAATGAGGAATTTTAAATATTTCGTTCACATTTTAGGGTAAATAGAATGCGTTAGGTAAATATCTGATCCTTTGAGTGGTATTTGACTTTCGCATTAATGGACTTTGTTTCCAATTTGAATTGTGCCCATTAGCTGTTGCTCACAATTTTTCAAGCATACTGGGAGATCTAGGGCAAAACTTGCATTTTAAATGGAAAACTTTGACGACCTTTACACTTTAATAAAATCGTTCTTTATGAAAACGAGTTGTCACATATATTACATACGCTCTTTTGGTTGATTGTGCGCAAAATCAGGTTAATCTATTCACCATTGGAACCAATCTTCGATATCGAAATGGCATAGCTTTACATTAAGAGGCTGTCCTATTGTTATTTTAAGGAATGTGAAGCAATCTTTTATCAATGTCCCCAATTCAGTACCAGTGAATATGCCATGTGGGCCATTTTTTTCCATTTCATCCGCATCCAAATGTTGTCAATGCAACAGGGTTAGGAGAGTGAACTACAATGTGGTTCCAGATGAATAAGTATAGTTATTGACCGATTTGCCTTGGTACATTCTAACTTTATTGAGAAAATTGAACGCCTCAATTATAATTTAATTAGACCCTTGGCATTCGTTTTTTTATTTTATCTATTACGGCTAATTCCTTAAGGGATATTGGGATATTTCGTGTTTTTAGGGTAAAATTTGCGTAATAGCCATGGGCATGCCTTGGATCTTTACTAGTCTTTTGATAAAATTTCTTTTTTACTTAAGGCTTAATTAAGCCCTTCTTTGTCTCGTCCACTTGCGTTTTTCTCACGAGTGAATGCCGTTTATACAAATGTCAACTGCTCAGTTTTTCCGTCATGCAATGTTCTATCATGCTTTCTACTACTAACTCAGAGCAGTAAATTCGATTAAACTTCGAAATGTAAAAAAATTGCATTCTGGCTCGTTTTTAAAACAGATAAAATATTTGGGAAAAGCTTTGAGAGATTTGGAGTTTCTACTTTCTCAAGTCGACTTTCAATGATATCGGAACTTTTCCTTTCCAAGTACGGATTGATTTCTTCTAGTTTGAATTCATTTATCTATTGCTTATTTCTATTTTACCATGGTGACTTTTTAACATGATCTTATCCTCAGCCTCCTTTTTGAGAGCTGTAATTTCTTTATCATTGGAGTCTCATTGGCCATAGTGCTCATCCTCTATGTCAGAAGGTGGCATGAATGATAAGTGGGCCATGTTCCTCAGTTGGAATAGTCATGTTTTGCATTCATTTCTCAACCTCTTAAAGTGAAACTTACGGAGGAATTTGATTGGTTAAGGTTGTTTGATCTTTACCTCTTATCTCCATTTGTCTTTTTAACGGTTTTATGAGCGATGTTGTTGAAGAGAAGGTAGTTTCCAATCACTAGGAGGGTATTGATCAGTCAATCCGGTTGCATTCCACTTGAAAGTAAAACCTTTCACCCTATTGTGGCATTTGGTGTACCTTTCTGTTAAAAATTTGTAACTATTTTGGCAGTCATTTTGATAATTAACAATATTTTATAGCTTACCTAAGTTTCAATAAATGAAATCAAAGCTTTTTTCACCTGATACAATACTTATAAAGTGTAAAAAGCCTTATTAGATATTTTTTACATCTATATATATAAACTAACAGAACTATTTTTGCCTCTTAATCTAGTTAATTTAATTTAGGCCATGCTGGCAAGGTGTATAAGCAATTTTGTATGTGCTTATGTAAGCGTATGAACCTTTATAAGTGCTTCTCCTGGAGTAAATTCCACAGATTAAAGTCGATTTATTTGTGGTTGATTACTTTTACAATTATTGCTACTGCTCATGGCAATGTCCATAAAAAGCTATTACCAAGAAACAATTTGAACGCAGGAAATAACAAACTTGCTAAAAATGTTATGAAGCGAAGTAGGAGTTGACTCTAAGTTCATTTAATTAGGAGAAATAAGGGTTTTTATTATTATTATTATTCATGTTCTGGAAGCATTGGCGGTGTCCATAATTACGTTGGCATAGTTCAATCTCTGCTGCCTCCCATATTCAGATTTCATGATTTGACACCCAGTGGATCGAAGACGACTATATCCACAAAATTCATTTCATTCGACTAGCGGATTTTCTTTCGTAGTTGGTTATTTCATTTTGATTCATTTAGCATCTACTGACAATCAACGATCAGTAGGTGAGATTCTGTCCTCTACATTTACTTATTTGTTTGCCTTGTTTTCCCAAACTGATACACATTTCACACCCTCTTTGTTCCTCATACAACTCCTCCCCTTTCCTACTAGCCCACTTTCAACTCACTCATTAGGGCGGGGGTGGGAGATGGGAGCGGAAGTTCTTTTCTGATGCATGTGTTTTCGCTATATTCTCTGTCCCTTTCCTGCAGTGTTTGCTTGAAAGTTAACTTTCTCGGTAGTTTAGTAGTATTTTCGTAAAGGGTACTCACAATGGACTAAAAATTGTACCATCGATCTTTCAATCGCCACGATATGGGGGCAGGTAACTTCTGGGGAGGTACCTATCGTTTAATAATATTATATTGTGATTGAGTGTATTGTTGGTCAAGTCGCTATCATGACATTATATGTACCATACTGCTTATATTTTTATAAGTAACAACTTATTTATTTTTACAGAAATGACCAAGCCTCCACATCTCAATCCATCGTAGAGACAGTTGGTCCTCGGCGAGGCAGAAATCACCCTTCCAATGCACCTTCTTCCTCCACAACGGCAGTTACTGTGGGTTCCAGTTTTTGGGCGGAACTCCTTCGAGCCCTTTTCGACCCCTCACCTCCTTTCACTCCCGAAACTACTCCTCGAAGGTGGGGTTCTGCTGCCCAGCCAAATCTCCGTCTCCCACGATCTGATTGGACTGATGCAGCTGTGGTGCACTCCAATAGGCTCAATGCTCCTAAATTCTCAGAAGATTCGCCGTTGCCTGATGGATGGGGTAGGTAGACACTTTGGTACATATCTTACGGCCATTTGAATTATGCAAGATCTTTTGCCTTTAGGAAGTCGCGATTCCATACATAATTTAGTACTTCGTTCGCTCAATAGGCCGGTAATTAAAAGAGGAGTTTGATGGAAGTTATTTGGAAGGAACCGCGACCAATTTACTGGCAACTCAGAATAAAACCACTGAAACTAAATAAGACTATCTCTCTGATAAAACCATAGTTGTTGCGCTCTCATTTTGTTGAGATTTTCAACTGAAATTCTACAATTATTGACCTAACAGGAGGTGAATGTATGGCGTTTGGGGTACATTGAAGTCCCAAGAGATAACATAAAAAGGATCTAATAATAACAAAATTTAATTCATTTGGTATAAGTTATAGTGTTGTCAAAGAGCTATACTCAAAACAATCGTCATTTGCGCCCCAATTCGGAATCGAGAGTATGTTGGGGGAGCATTGAGCTGGCTCTGCAATCTTTTTATTTTGTGATTGAACTGAATTATAATGTGGTACTTGCTATTCACTTTTTGCAGTCATTCAATCTCTTTCACCAGAAATTTGAAAGGTTGCATAGTGTGCGCGAAAGGACCAATTATACGTCCTTGTTATAGGTTGCATTGTGCAGTAAATAGGATCATTTACAAAGTTTGCATCTGATACTAATTTGATCGGCAAGATATTTTATTCTGAGGGGTTTTTAAAAAATGGCAATTGTAAGCTATAGATAAGGCTAAATTTTAATTTTGTTAAAATGCGCAACATTAGGCACTTAAAAATGGCATGGGTACTTTTTATTGTGATATGGAAGGGGGGGGGGTATTGGGTATTGTATGATCGATAGTCTAGTAATTATAATGCCGGAAATGGGTGGGAATCAGTCATTAAAGCCATGGAAGCGGAGGCAAGGCCAGGTTAATACGCGATGCCAGAGGAACTGGGTGTGGTAAGTCATTTTGTCCACCAAGTAGTCATCAATCACTTGGGAGGAAAGGGAAAGAGTAAGAAATTGGAATATCAGCCCTTCGTAGGTCGATTTGAATCCGTTTCAATTCACTACATGGGGAAATTGGATTTTTGTAATAGAAGTACTTTTAATTTATAAATCTGGGCTTTTTATCTTTGCTTCGAACTCTAACATGATAATAAATCTGCGGTTTTAGCATATTTTATGCCTTCAAATCTTCCACTCTGAGAATGTCCAATAAGATATTATCAGTGCATTTGAGCAAAGTTCACCGATTTTATCCCTCGGGAGCAGTTACAGATCTTTCACCTTTTATCTTGCTGGGTTTGTTCACCCGCGACGAGTTGCTCTCAAGTTTTGTCCTTTTCGTTTATCTTTTAGAGCGTCGAGTAGATCCAGAAAGCGGTCGCAAGTACTTTGTCAATCACAAGAACTGCACAACTCAATGGGAGGATCCACGGGAAAGAGGCATGGATGAAAGTCGTCCTCTGCCACCCGGCTGGGAGAAACGATATACAGCAGCCGGTCAACGTTTCTTCATTGATCACAACAGTCGAACTACCACCTTCATTGATCCTCGAACTGGCCAACATGCTGGGTATGTAGTGTTTCGATACCATGCTACTTAAATCCACATTAGTAGAAACGTCTGAATTGCGTATTATTTTAAGTGCCATCCTACCCAAATCGTTGTTCTTAATAATTCATGGAGGTGCTTTGTTAACTAGGCTCAAAATTGCTTTCTTGACATGTGGTATCTTGGTATCTTAGCAAAAATTTGGCTTTGAGGGACTATTTTTGCTCCTTTTAAGAAAGTTGACATAGGAGAGATGGGCTTATCCATGATGCTTGTATTTCATCATCGACATTAATTATTACTGACTGTTTCAGGCGCTAAGATGACACATTCTGGTATTTTAAGCTAGGCTCTTCAAGAGACCAAAGACAACAAGCTTTTTCAAACAGGGAGGACTTAGCGTTTTCTTGTCTCAGTCTACGAAAATATTTCATTTTACCTGATTACCTGCAAACACCTCAACCCATTCTTATAATTTCCCTACGCTTCGTGGTTTGGATAGTAAATGATTTCCAAGGGGTGTTCAAAGTTACCACCCTCTAGTTGGGGCAAGGAGGTAGCAAACATATTAACTTCAATATTCTTAATGAGACATGTGGACATTTGATATCGAATTATCTTTTCTCCTTTAAGTGCTCAGTTTGAACTTCTAAACATTCTTTCATGTCGGTACTAGATCTGCTAACAAGAATTTGACGATCCGTCTCTTAGTTTGTATGTTTTTTTCAGCTAAAGCTTCACTTTCTTTGAGATCTAATGTGCACAGGTAAAGCGTATTTAAGCATTTTCAATTGAGTTAACTCTTTACTCCACCAAAATTGGCAGATTTGCGACAGTGCTTCTTAAACCCCCTTTTTTATTTGTGCAACCGTTTGCTCACTTGGTCGCTATAGTGTTAATTTCTTGCGTGCATCATAAACTTTCCCAATCTACGCAATTACGATCACTGCTCTCACTCTCTCTCCCTCTCTAATGTTGTCGTGATATAAACTTAATTCGATTTAAAAACTTACTTCCATCCACTTAGTGGGTGAAAATATGAGCAGCCTATGCCAATTTGGAGCTCTTCAAACTTAAAGAGAGGGTGTGTGTGTGTGTGTGTGGCCAATTTATGGGTGTATGCCTTTTTTTGTCACCACTATCGGATTTGAACCAGTTTCATGAAATGCAAGTGAATGCTCTTCTTCCAGTCAGAAAAGGACCTTATGCAATTTTCGAGACAATTGTCTCCAAAGCTAAGCTCAAATCTATCTACTCATTCTTACCTATCTTAATTAAAATCTGGGACAGTACAGTATGCCTAGAATGATTCATAGGTCTGCTTGTGTGAAGATAAAGTGGTAGACATGTAGAAAGTCTAAACGTGTTGCGACAACTAGAAATAGGTTTACTTCATGTGACTACTGCGTTTTCTAAACATTTACAGGTCCTTGGGTACACTGGGAGTTCCCGTGCAATATGAACGAAATTTTCGAGCAAAGCTGGCCTATTTCCGTGCTCAATGCACCAATCATCTTCTCAATGGTCATGCCAAACTTACCATCTCACGGGATGGTCTCCTTGAAGAGTCATTCCAACAGGTACGTACTAATTGATTGATCGGCTTTCTCTTATCGGCTAACGATATCCCATGGTTGATGCGACTGAGCTAATCTTATCTGTACTGTGTCAACTTGACTAAATATTTAAGTGTATTAACGCTAACCTATTTGCTTTTCTTGTGTAGATTCAACGATTACCGGTTTCGGATCTGCGCAAGAGATTGTGTATAACATTCCTGGGTGAAGAGGGTTTGGATTACGGTGGGATTGCCAGAGAATGGTTTCTACGTGTTTCCCGAGATTTCTTCAACCCCATGTTTGGACTGTTTGAATATACCGGCGCCCATTATTCCCTTCAGATCAATCCCGCTTCTGATGTTGCTAATGTAGCTCATTTAGAGTACTTCCACTTTATCGGACGCGTCATTGGCATGGTAAGCTTGATTATTTCGGACGTTGAAGTAGTATGCAAGAATTTATGATGATCATTTTGCTTCACCAGGCCCTATTCCATGGTCGCTGTATAGATGGTGGCTTCACTCTGGCCTTTTACAAATTGATACTTGGACGAAAGGCGTGTTTGCAGGATCTTGAGCTGGTGGATCACGACTTCTACCAGTCTCTTACATTTATCAGGCATGTAATTTGTTAATAGTTTAATTATTTGAAGCCATTGTTTGCACTTACACCTGTCCTTCTATGTCGATTTATTCACATTAGCTGATCAAGCTTTCATGCGCTTTCACGGCATTGAAACGTACCACTTGAAATGGCTCTCATGCTTCTTGTTATGGCAAATGAAGTCATTTTATTGGCTGCTTCTGCATTTACTTGCATCAAACTTATTTCTCATTGCTTGTGAATCGTATGTATTCCCCTTTTTATCCTCCTCTTTCTCCTCCTCCTCCTCCCCCCCAATGCAGGATAATTGCGTGAAGGAGGTCACGATTATAACTACCGAATAATTGAATTTTCAATCGAATTTACTTGAAACATTGTTTTTAATTAAGCATTTATCTCCGATGTTTCTTCAAATTTGCTCGTAATTGTGCCTTTGGACTTTTGGCTTCCGACTTCGAATGTTTGTTTTTTTTCTTGTGGTTACAGTGTGTGTGTGTGTGTGTGTGTGTGTGTGTGTATGTGTGTATTTGCACTCCAGCACATTTCTTGATCATTTAAAACAGGAGTTCTATATGAGCAGTTCCTCTTCATTCATTATGCTAATGTTATTACATGAGGTTGCCGAACAGTTTGTTCTTAGGTCAACTATGGAATCATTTTAAGTTACTTTGACGCGTTATTTTGCCATAATTGATATTTTGTTTTGGGTTAAACGTTTGGCTGAAATATCGTTTTCCCTACTTCTGCGTTAGTGGGAATTGAGGACCTACGGGAGCCTTTGCTTTAAGAAGTGTCCATGAATCGAAATCGTTTGAGTGTATTCTATTAACTAATTGGTAAAAAAATTCCACCAGAAATCAAGTGATTTTTATTGGCTCTTAACATGTTCTTCCTTTAACGCTTTCCCAGGGACAATGACGTGGATGCATCAGACTTAGAGTTATACTTCAGTGGCAACTACCGTAAGTTTGATTCCCTGCAGGAAGATGAATTGAAGCCCGGAGGCAAGGATATCAAAGTCACCGAGGCAAACAAAATGGAATATCTGAAGTAAGTTAATTTTATGCTTTCAAACCACTTTTTTCGCTTAATTACCGACGACCTTGTCGAAGGAGGATTTTTCCGATGACCTTGAGCCCTAAATCTAATGGACCTTTCTTGATTAGGCAATTTTCAGGTTGGCTGCCTCGTGCTTTTTACATTTGTGCCTTTTCTTAACCTTGGGGCATGATTCCTTTCCACAGTGTTAAGAATTGATTATTGGATAAATTGAGCGGACGATCATTTCGCCTTAATGGGCTCATCGCTTTGAATGTAGGCTCTATCTGCTGCTTCTGGATACTTGAAAATTCTAATTTCAAACCGTAAACACTTGAATAGTTAGTCGCACTAAATAAGGATTCATTTGCATAGAGAGTTAGCTTCAAAATACACGTTTATCACCATATTTCAAAATCTACCCCTCTCTTTTGCATTCGTTCGACTTTTTGTTGTTCGAGTCTACCCTATCTAAATGGCGTTTTGTGATTGAGGCTAAAATCATTAGTTAATGCCAGCCTAGCTGTATTTAATATTTGAAATGCCTTTGTATTTAAGTGACAGCCAGGGAATTAAATGACCATTCTACTAACTTAAATAATAAATAACAATTCTGCAGTTCCGTTCTTCTCCGTGTGAGCCCTTAGGCGGTTATCGATGCCGCCAACCTGTTTGATTGAGTGGTCTTGGCTATTTTAGATATTGTCTTGTCCTGGGCATATAAATAATTTTAAATGATGTGGTACGCACTGGACACTCAGATGGTGGAGGGGAATTTCGTTATACCCTATTAAACTCTTCTCTGGTGCCAGTTGTTTTGGGTGAATCAGGCTAGGATGGACTATGAAAGCACTGGAAAGATCTACCCATCCTTAGCTCAATAATGTTCTATACTGCACTTTCTTTCAAATAGTTTGAAAATCAGCTTTTGTATCAGTCGAGCTGTAATCCCATTTTATGCCCAGATATCCTTGAAAGCAATTCCTTTCCTATCTCAAACATCTCTTATAACTTGCCTAATGATGATTAGCATTAAAGTGGCTATGCGGGAATCTGAGAGGTAATTGAAAATAGCGACGTAAAAACTAATTAGCAGCATTTGTCCATCGATAATGTTGTTAGTTGACTAATTGGGAGTGACATCGAATCATCAATTATTTAGAGTTGCAACTGCAAGGTTATATGTTCTGTTGGAGTTCTGCTCATTTTATAAACCTAAGTTAAGTTTGGGTAAAGTTTTTTTAGAGGCACGCTCTTCCTTCTTTTTTCCACACAAACTCTAATTCTGGAGTCACTCGAGTTCTAAGGTATTTCTCAGAAAAGTAATTTGTTTTAAGTGACCTGAAAGCCAATAGACCTTGATTGAGATACCCCTTCTTCGTGGTCCATTAATCCTTTACTTAATTCTCTCCTAAATAGGCAAATAAATGTATTCATTTTGTCAAGGTGATAAGAAGGTGCTTTTCGCGCTATTAGCGTATCGATTAATGTATTTGTCTAGGGGGGGGGGGGGGGGGGTCACTTGTTTAGGGTTCATAACATAACAGTTCACATCCATTGGTTATAATTAGTAGCCACATTGATTACGTCTACTTAATAAATGTGTGGGCGCTTCATTATTATCCGAGTTTCTCACCAACTTTGAAGTTATCCACAATGGGCATTGGCCAACTCGCGCCTTTTTTCCTCAGTGGCACAATAGTTCACTCTTGGATTAATGTCCTGTTTTATCTTTGTTTGATTAGAAAGGTTTTAGAAAATACTTTCTCTTTACCAGGGTCAAGCGCTGTGGGCACTCCCTCTTATGGCATTTGGGAAGTTGCACATCTCTATTCCTTAGAGATATTCTTAGCGAAAGTGTATTCCAAGACAGCCATCGTGAGAAACTTCTCATATGAAATGTTGCGAGATATTCACACAATTAATCTTCCACTCTAATTTCATCATATTTGTACTCTTCATTTGCTAGGTTGATGGTCGAGTGGCGTCTGAATCGTGGTGTTACGGAGCAGACAGAAGCCTTCCTAAAGGGTCTCTTCGAAGTTGTTGAACCCTCCTGGCTGCAAGTGTTTGACGAAAGAGAACTTGAGGTCAGTTGCCAATTCGAGACTATTTTTGTGAAGATATTTTGCCACATGTCCCAATTACCTCTAACAAACCTCTTGATCTTGATACAGCACGCCTCACTCATTGTCAGCGAGAGTGACACCCTTTTGAGAAAAGTGAAATTGCAATGTTTAATTAACTCTCTTTAAGTGCAGAAGTGTTATTTAATCCCTAATCGGAATGTCTTAATGGTTCATTTTGGATATAAAGGAGTGGTTTACTTATTGCAGCTAACATCGTTGTACTCTTTATTCAGAGTGGAAGTTGTCATTTTCTTTGTTTCTCCTTTGGGGTTTGACTTTTCGTATTTGCTGATGAATAATTTAGAAACACTTCGACCACTTGATCGGCTAGTTAAGATTTACATTCGATGATCTAAGTCCAAATTTGACTAAGTACAAGTTAAGCACCCAAGCCAATTCTTAGCCAAAATCTTTGATTTGGGGCTCACTGTTTTTATTCTTCATCAAAGCAAGAAGTGACTGAAACCCCATGGCGAGTTAGTTATTTAGCACCCCACAGCTATTACTCATGAGCCCCGAGATCGGGAGGGGGAGTGGAGGGGGGAGATTAATAATTATTTGTGGAAATATAGCTGTAAATGCAAAGAATCAGGAGTGAAAGTCTGGTTCGAAGTCTCTCCAATTTCATCTCGGAAGCTTTTTTTTATCCGTACAGGTGACACCTCGGATCATTATTTTTGCCGAATTAAGCGGATACTTAATCCTTCTTCACCTTTTTTTCTTGATCGAATTCACTTTCTACGGATTGTGATATAACATTGAAATTGGCTAGGTTATTCATAGAAAGGATTCAAAGCGGTTTCTGGATGGTTCATATGCCCGTACATTCAAAAGCACAGTCATTATTGTTTACTTGAGCACTTCTACTTCAGTGGATGAATCTCCGCGTTTAGAGACTCATGCACGTAGATTCTCACATTCACTGTTGCTGATAAGCATTTATTACCAAAAAAATCTAAATAGGGGAATGGGGGCTTGAGCGCGTATATAAATATATATTGCGAGAAGACTTTCGACCAAATCTTATGTTGGTGGGAAAAAGCGATAGCAATACGGTTTTACAACCTCTACAACTTCCTCGCCTTCCCTATCTCCCTTCGCAATCTCCACTTTTCCATTTAGAGACACCGCCTTGTCTTCTCACGCAATACCTCCCCATTCCAGATGTGAATTTTGGGATTTCTCTATGTGCGCTTATTTTATGTCGAAAATGATGTGAATATCGCATATTATATCTGCAGTTGTAAATTAAAACAATGTCGCTATTGATATATATATATATATATATATATATATACAAGAGTACGTAGCGAGATAACCTTAAGTGTGTCCGTATAAAATGCATATAGTTACTGGAGTTGTTACGACCTGGAAGGAGGAAAGAGGAGGAACTGCGCCAATGCCTTGATTTAATTGAGCGTTGAGATAATTGCGCGTGGCAGGGCTTAACCCGGTTGCAAGTATTATTGATGAGAAGTGATAAAATAATTGGCTGCGAAATGAAATGGAGGGGGGGGGGGGGGGGGGGGGGGGGGNGGGGGGGAGATTGAGAGTGGAGTAGGAAATGAAAATTCAGCAAATTTTTTCCCCTTCTTTGCACCTCTCCACACTTGGTTTACTTGTTTGGACAATACCTTTTTTAATATAGCAAAGATTGGACTTAATAATTTGATCTCCAATCTCCTGGGTAAATTCGCTCCCACACTTGCATCACTTATTAATGGTTTGACTTAATTGAGCTGAGTGTCAAAATAGCATCGAATTCGAAAGGTCTTTTTGATCGATTTTTCCTATTTTGACGACTTCTGACGTTGTGGTCCCTTCATTTGTTCTCTGTCCTTTTGGAGAAATTTAAATTCACCCATTCCATTCACAATGAACGTTAACTACATAATATTATTGCTTATTGCTCTCAATTCTTAACACCTTCACTGTTTCTGGATGTCAAATGTTTATTCATTTTCACTCATCTAAATATTGTATCTTCTCTTCCGACTTAGTTACTACTGTCGGGAATGCCCGAATTGGATGTGGAAGACTGGCGAGCAAACACCGTCTATCGAAAGTACAGTCCTTCCTCTAAGCAAGTTGTCTGGTTCTGGCAGGTTCGTTTAAATTTTCCATTCCACTTTTTGTTACGACATCTAATCACCTATTATTATTATTGTTATTATATTTAGTTTGTTAGAAGCCTGGACAAAGAGAAACGAGCTCGCCTGTTGCAGTTCATAACTGGAACTTGCCATCTTCCTTTGGGAGGCTTCGGTGAACTCATGGGTAAGTTTTTTTACGATCATGCTACCTTGCACAAATCATTTTACTCTCGATAGGCACAATTTTTAAGAATGAGTGTATTCATCAAACCAAGTAAAATGAATATCTCAAATACTAAATACGCATTATTGATTTCCCTATACCATAGGTAAGCGATTGCCTCAAGTTTCAATATTGGCTCCGGTCTTGTTAATATAGCTTACAACTTAGGGTAGGGTCGTGCCAGTTTTCCCTCAGGCAATTAACGGGATGTCGGCACCTTATTCTTCTCTTGAAGATATTCCAAACGCGACGGGGATTCGTTTTTGAATTGATGCATTTCTTCTATTCCTTTGCCTAAAATATTGATGAGAATGAAACCTAGAATGGTGATCCGGCTCTTTCTGTCGCAATTTCACTACGATTCATGGAATGTGCTAGACTTTATTATCACAGAAAATGGATAATTTGATGCCTCCTTGATATGATTTTGACTAGGAGGCTGAGAGAACCTGTTGTTGAAGTCCACAGATCATTAAGCCCAGATGACATCGTTAGCGTAACCAGATATAGACCAGTGCACAAGAGTAATAAACAATGATAAATTATTTACAATGTTATTGCCGCCATCATTTGTCTTCTCGCATTTCAGGGAGCAACGGACGACAGTTATTCTGCATCGAGCGAACCGGGACGGAAGCATGGCTGCCAAGAAGTCACACCTGCTTTAATCGACTCGATTTGCCTCCGTACACTTCCTTTGAACAGCTTCGTGAGAAACTTCTTCTTGCCATTGAAGAGACCGAGGGCTTTGGTCAGGAATGAGTTAGTGTCTTCTCGAATTCTCTTCTTCTCCTTCAACATGACATTGCGCAGCGTGCCTGTTGTTTGTTGTTTTTTTCGCCTTATTTCTCCCTCCCCCTACCCCCCCACCCCCCCACTCTTCACACCTCTTTCCCACTCGACCTTATATACCCGCTCTATTCCATGAAGATGAATTATGTGATCTACGGCCAAATAGCTGATCTATCCGCCGCCGCCCTCCCCTTCTTTATATATATATATAGGTACTGTATATCTTGTTTGCAATTTTTATTTTTCCCTGAGGGGAGTGAAAGCTGCTTTTCGAAGGAGGTAAGATGGGTTTTGGGGGTTGGTTGTTTATGCATTGGGGGGGGGGGGGGGGGGGTGAACTGAGCAGCGTATAAGTCCATTAGGTTCTATGTCGTTGGTCCACATTCAGTGGTGTGGGTGATTGACCACGTCGTTAAAATTTATTCAACAGTTGCTGTTTCTAAAAGCAGATGCTTCAAGTCATTATTTTTTAACCAAACCAAATTAGCATTAATTCTCAATTAGATTCTTGTAAATTTCTTTCATTACGGTATTATTTACAATGTTGATTTGGCCCCTGTGTGTTAGGCTGCAATTCTTAAGATGGGAGCAATTTACCGTTACATCATTCTTCGTTTATTATAGGATAGAACATTTGCATTAAAAGACCGACTATGTGCGCCTTAAAGCCTAAAAGCGGGTTGTAATGTAGTGGATCCGGATAGGTCTTTAATAACGTGTGGAAATCAATAGTGATTTAAAAGCACAGTGATAATTATTGAGTCGGACGAAGCAATGCCAAGCAAAGAACAGAAAAAAAGGTGTCAAGAGAGCTGAAGCAGCCACGTGACACTTACGATTCAACGTGCTGTAGTGTTTTTTTTTCGAAGAGCAAGTGGGAATGTGAAAAGGATCTATACTTTCCTTGAGTCTATTTTGGATAGACAGGATATATTGAGCGAAATGAATATGGAATATTTCCAATAGAGTGGAAAATTCTCCCTCAGTAAAAATATTTCATTGAATGAAATTGGGAAAAAAATAACAAATACAGAGCCTCTCTTTGATAGCATTGCTTTAGACGCCTCTCTAATAATAGCCTCTAATCGAGGCCTTTTTCATTATTCTTCCCTCTTTTCGCCCACATCAAAGGTCCTCTCTTTTAGCAACAAGATAAACAAGGCATGAGCAATTTCCACGGGTTTGAAACGCTTTTGCTCAATTAAACCTAGTCCCTTCTTTCAATCTTTTTTTCCGTCTAAAATCTGTGCATAGTCTACTTGATTCGTAACTGTTATACTTACTGCAAAATGTTACTCGTCCTCTTTGGTTCCACTTAATCACCCACTTGTACTAGAAGCAACTGTAGTTGGCGTTTCAGCTGCTAGTATAGCAATAAGCTGTTGTTGTCTTCTTAAATCGAGCTGATTTTGGAAATTTAATTAAGTTACCTTTTAAGCTAAACTGCTAACAGCGTTCACTGCAAAATTAAAGTACCTTAGCACAATAGCTTAGGCAATAATTCACAGTTGCCTCTAGTAATAGACGTAATTTCATCGATGAAAGTTGACTAATCGAAATGAGATTTTACATGGCCTTTGTATCACTGCTGGTCACCGAAATCACCAATTACTTTAGTTCTGTTGACCTGTCAAAAGCGGAGTTCTTTATGAAGATGATATTAATTACGGGAGTGACCTTCAAAATCTCGAAATGGGAATATAAACTGAGAAGCACTCTGACAAGTAGTCGTTGAATACTTTAATTTCGAATGTCTAGGAAATGTCTAACATAAACATCTACTCTGCTTACTAACAGCGTCTGTCATCCTCCTAATCACGTCTGAAGGTTGCTACATACCTAGGCACTCAGAATTAGTCGAACGCACACTTTACCGTAATATTCTCTTTGGTTTAGAAGCGTTATTAGTATAACTCACAACAACGAGGAAGAAAATGCTATTTTCTTATTGTTTCACGCCTCCATTTTCAAACTTCAGAATACTTTTTTCTTTAATTTACTGAACATTTTCGATTTTTTTAATAAAAATCATAAATATGTGATTAATTTGTAGGTTAAATTACAAAAAATGACAGGAAGAACTTCAAGAGATTTTACCGAACGAAATCCTGTTCAAGTAACAAATCCGCTCATTCATTCTGCTATTTCCTGTTGGGAGCTCCGGGAATTTTAGGTCTAAACTAAAGATCGTCTAGTTTTCAGCAGGCCATTAGTCTTTTTATTTTGTTCCCTTTTACATAATTACCATAAAACTCCCAAAAGCATTAGGAAATGAAGATCGAGGGATGGAGGGTTTTTTGGTAAAAAAGGAATATACCTAGAGAAAAGTTTCCATCTTCACCTTGGCATTAATTTTATCAAGTTACTTTACAATTGGCTTGCAATTAATAGAATCTCGTTTTTTTCTACCGAAAAACAAGTTTATGGATTTAAACCTTAAACCCCCCACCAGAAATCAAGCTTGACTATTCCTCAGCGCCAAAACGATAGACTGTTGCACTAATTAACTCTGACTGCCAATCAAATTCAATTTAAAACTTTTTATGGAAACGAACCAATTGAGGTTAGCAAGTTAGTACAGTTATTCATTTCCATAACTGACTCTTAGCCATTCGTCTTTACTAGTTTTGATTAATGGTACTTGAGGTTTTTTAATAGCCTTGTTTTTGTCTAAGTTGTAAAACAAAAATGACTTAAATGGAACTTCAAGTTATGCCTGTCTATCTACCAAAGTTGCAATTTTATTTACAAGAGTGGAAATAAATAATTTAAGAGTAATGGACTTTGCTTACTTCACTCAGGTGCACTAATAGTGCTCATCAAAAGCGAAATCGCTATTCTAAGCTATAGTACTCCACAAAAGCCAATTTTATTACCTGGATTACAATGGTATAGAGTTAAATTATTAGATTTCTGCATTTTGTGGTCATATTTCCATGGTTATTTGTTCTAAAGCCAGCATGCACAGAAGATAAAATGCCCCATGGTCAAATGTTATTGTTTTACTTAAATTTCGCATGGCCTTCCATTTGCCTACAGGAGAGAGACAATCATTATGGACGTGCCCGCGGGTGTGGAGATGGGGGGGGGGGGGGGTGAAGAGAGGGAGGGAAGGGAGCTAGAGAAGTCGTTGTGTTTGAGTCAGTTGATTATTTATTTTGCATTTGAATGCAATAAAAACATTCACATTTATCATTTTCTTTTCGTCTAAACTAACCAACATCCAATAGCTGTGAACAAATGGAGAAAATATTTGGGCAATAAAAGCTGACAGACTTATAATTATCTAAGCTCAACACGTTAGGTTGCGTCAAAGTGACTATAGTGCTTAAGAGATTGAATTTAAAATAAACTATCCTTAATACCAACGTCGCTCGTTGGTAAGTGCTACTTTCTGCGTGAATGGCAATACGGCCAATACTAGTAAAAAACTTGAAAAGATGTGGTAAAGCATAAAGGCACGAAAATAGAAACTTTCGATAAGGGTTGAATAGAATCAGCGGAATAGTCAAAGCTGTGATTTACACGATTGTGGAATTTCCTTGTTAAACTTAATGAGTCATGACAGAATATTGCACGCGTTTAATTTCAAAATTGAATAACTAGTTTCCTGATGTTTCTGGCTTTGAGCACACTCAGTTCTCGTGAGATGTTCATAAAATCTAGGTAACTTTATCAATTTATCCTTATCAGTTGTTAACTCCTAATTAACATAGCAAAGTTCATTCAATTTCACTCGAGGTATTGTTATTTGGGGACAATAAAGCTTTACCTGTTATTTGAGACTTTTCAATTGGTTATTTATCAATTTCATCCACATTTCCTAATTTTGTGCGTTCTATCAAGTGTAACACATCTCCAAACAGTAGAACGACTATCGCAGTCTTCTCTCTATACTTTATGCAACATAAACTCTTTGTTGTGATCTTTGTCTCCTTTCGACTTTGTACCAGCAAAGTTTTAAAAGGTTTAAATGTTATTCCACTCCTATAAAAGTACCATCAAAGCAAGAAAAAATTTGCTCCATATACCTTTTAGCAAAACGCCATTTTCTTTATTTTAATGACTTAACCAAAGACAAAAGCATTACTCATGAGTGCATTGATTGGAGAAATACCTTATTTAGTAACTTAAATTAAAATACCCCCCCCCCCTAATCTTGTTCAATTGTATTTATGATCAACAATTTTAGATCAATACTTGAAGCAAATTTATTTATTTCGAATGGCAGGCGTTTTGATAGTTATCATTAGTCCTTTAGTTGACTACGGGCTTCATAGAGGGGAGGAGGAACATCAAAGTGAAAAAAGTCGATAGGGAGGAACGGAAGAGTGGTTTAAAGATGTAAAAGAGACAGACACAAAGTAAGAGAAAAAGGTAAAATGAGTACAATGGAAGGGATAGAATATGCCATACAGTGGGGCTATTGTAGTTCGAAGTCAGAAGTCAACTGCCGGTTAATAGACTTTTTTTGCTGTATGAGTATACGTTGTCCAGGGTGCACCACGTAGAGGTAAGTCTATCGCACACCCCACTTGAAGAAAATAAAGCCAATCAACGCGCTTCATATGAGAAAAACGTATTTCACATTCGTACTTACTTTAAATTTTAAAGCAGCTTTTTAATCGTGTCCACTTAAAGGGATGTGACCTTTACCCACTTCAATTTACCTCTTATCACAATAACGTTAGCAAAATACTCATGACCTACGATTTCAAGAGAAACGTTAATGTGGAAAAGGAAGAGAATGCTGAACTCCGGCCTTTCAAGACAACTTCAAATGGCGGTTACTAAAAGAAGCATTTAATATTTGTTTTAGAGGTAAAATAAAAATGAAAACAACTTAAAATGAATTAAAATCTTAATAATTAAATCAAGTATTACTAGTGGGTATATAAGGCATACGCCATTTTATGGCCGTGGCTAGAGGTTTGGATATTGAATTGTTCAGAAGTGGCAAGAATTCATTTTTCCTATTCACGGAAGCTTCACGGAGTTTGGCCTAACCACCATTCAACACTTCTTTTATGAATTTTGATGAAATCGGAAAATTTTAAGATATTCAAGGCCGCCTCCACCTCTCTACCCCCCTCTCTCTGTAATCTTAAAGAACGAAACAAGATTAATGATATCTTCCGTTAATCAATCTCTATCTGTCTTCTCCTTCTCTTGCCGTGGTTCAGCATTCCATTAGGCCATCTCATTTTTTATCGTTTAGAATTGGAAAGATTATTGATTCCCATTGGTCGTTAACCTCATCGGTTTGTCAAAGAGACATTTACAACCAAAATTAAGGCAAATTTTATTAAAGTTCGAGCAAACTTAAAGTGCTTATTAACATTGAATTATGAAACATGAATAATTCCATAAAATTGATTTTGTTTACTAACAAGATCATTATGCAAAATATGCCAATAATTGGAAACTTATTAGTAAATTTCACACCTAAAAATGTTGACCATTGTTAAAGTACTTCTCCTTATGGAACGAAAGCACGTGGTACTAATAAGTGCAAATTCTGTGGCAGAATTCACATCCTTCATTTTTTAACAAAAAATTTAGCAAGTGCTCATTATTTACAAGATTTTATGACAGAAATTTTAAATTTTGTCTATAAATTGACTTTCAAACCATCCTCTAATACCTCATTTAACGAGGAGCAAGCATTAATTCTATTTTTACTAAGTGGATTCATTGCAATTTTGCTTGATTACCGGTTAGTTTCTTCTTTAAGATGTTTTAATAAAGAGTCGTGACAAAATTGACAAGCTTGCCGACGTGAGATGAAAATTTGAATTTATCGGACTTGGAGAGGCGATTTCGACATGACTTGTGCTTAGAATCGTCTGAAAGACTTTCATGGCTTAATATTTTTTCAGTTTTAACAAGTTCACAGAGACTAAATTTCAAAGCTCAATACTCACATTTATTAGCCCTTTTTAGACATATCAACCATATTCTAAGTTAAATTTTTCTAGCAGTATAATTTGGAGTAAGCTTGGATTAAACTAGGTTTGAGGAAATAAGTGTTATTACCGGAAATTTATATTCGATTAGTTTCTCAAAATGGGGAGAAGGGTGGTATCTTAATAGCCAATCCCTCACTATTTCTAGTCTTTGAGTATGTGCTCGTAACTGCTCTTCCATAAGTACTTCTTATCAATAGTCACTAATGTTAACGATACTTAGGAACACATTCATCAAGTCAACTAGACTATGAGTCATGATTAGAATAGTCTCTATGACTATCATTAAAATGATTCTTTTAGTGAGCAATACTAAGGTGTCCCAGGTTTAACCAGACGAAAGCATTACTTATTTCCTTGTTGATTATTCCATCAACTGAAAGTATTTTAGAGGAAGTCTGATTAGTTTTCATATGATTGTAATATCCTATCATTCTATCCTGTCTGAGAACTTAATAATGTGATTTACAGTAAATTGCCAAAGCTGCTAATATTTGTGAATATTACCTTCTATTTTCGGTTTTGACACTCAATATTTGGGAACCGTTGAATCAATTAGAGCATTTTGGAGGCAGTTGGCCTTCTGTATTCCTATATGCGAGTTTCGATTCACTACTGTGTTTCAATCACAAATTGCATTTTCGACTCAGATCTGTTTCAAAGCATAGAAAACACCCCAAATTTCGGTATTCATAATAGCTCTGAGGGGGCGTACCACTTCAGTTCTCAAGAATAGAGATCAGCAATCCAAAAAGGTAGAATTAAATGAAAATGATTGAAAACAGATGGTAATTGGTTTGACTACTAACGGACATTTACACTGGAACAATTACATTTTGACTGAGACTCTTATTCAGTATACTAATGATTAATATCGACATAAAATACTTATTTAATAATTGGACAACATTACTGCCTATTTCAAAGCTTGAAATATGCAGCTGAATATATGGAGCTGATCAAATCGAACTCAAGTGATTCCCAGCATCATGAGTGGTCACAAACAAACTATCTCATCACTGTTTTTAGATTAGAGGAATTAGTCCTCTTTTAAGATTTTTGTAAACTTTTTCTCCACTTTTCCGCTCTTAATTTGATAGTGAATGAAATAAATGAATTTTCTCTCAAAAAAATGCTTGGCTTATTTGCATAATAAGACTTGAACTGGTTTTCAAACTAAATACGGAAGTCACGATCAGTTCAAATGGCACCATTTTTTAAAATTATGCTGAAAAGTAGGGTATAAATAATGATGATATCATGATTGAATTCGAAGTGAAATGTGGGTGTTTAGTCGTAAATATTCTGGAATGAAACCAATCAGAAGGAGGAAGGTAAGGGGGCTAGCTATCGTGAAAAATATCTTATCAGATTTAGATTGGAGAAAGAAAAAAAAATGAAAAATGACAAGGTTGGTTGATTTGGATACAAATTAGGCATTTTCTCTAGAGTATAGGCAAATTTTTCCACTCATTTAACCAATTAGCAATTTGTGAAACTTTAAAATTTAAGCATGCAAGTGAAAACTTAACTATTTTACATTTTTCTTCATTTTCTTACGCTGTAGTAAAATTTTGGTGAAAAATGCTTGCTCATGGTTGAAATGTTTCAATTTTGGGAATTTTAACATTGGGATAAATATTTTACTCAAATAGAAAGATTCCAATTCTGTATTGGGATAATTTTTCCACCCATTATGAGAAATTTTGTCAATTAAAGTGAGTAGAAATTTGTTGACATTATTTTGCTTAAAATAAGTGGAAATTTGTCCATGAAATTAAACAAATCGAAGGATATTCACCGTTGCACACACTATGTACCTCAGCCTCTATTTATATCGACATATTTTTGAGAGCCAATGTTTATTACTGACTGATTTTCCTTGTTTTTTATCTTTAACTTAACGGGTTTAATTTCTTTCTGCCTATGATTTATACCTTCATTCACTTTTTTCCTCAATGCAACTAAATCAAATTTTTACGCTATTGATTTGAGAACAGATGTTTTTCCTCTGTTCCCTTTTAATATTAATATATTTTTTGCTGTCTGTTCCTCAACTTGGTTTAGCGCAATCTGAAAGAATGAGAATTTCAGTATCTTGGTAAGTTTTTGCCGACAATTACAGAACAATTTGAATTTTTCATGTTAGCCTTAAATCTATGGAAGAGTTGAAACACTTTTGCCAGCTGTTCAGATTTTCTGCATCGAAGTAATTTGAAATTATGGGGGGGGGGTTTATTATCTGGAGTTAATTCATATTTAAGTTAAAATAGAATCAATGAAATTGATTGAATCAATAATTATTTGTCAGCTCAATAGTTTTGGAAACCCTGGAAATATGCTTATTTATTAACCCAAACGAATAAAGCTCAAACCTTGATATTTTGTAAAAAAATAGACTATAATCAATAGAATTGCGGATTTATACTAAGCACGGCCTTTTAATTGTACCAATTCACTCTATTTCTTCATCAAAATGTTTGTGCCCATTCACAACTCTCTAATGCAAATTTGCACCTTTTAATCTTTGGAAAGAAGTCACCATTAAAATGATGAAATGAACCATGGTTATTAAGCAAACGATGGTTTTGCAATAGATATAGTGGAATCGTCACAAGAATGAATAAGAAAATTAAAAGATAAAACGCAATGGAAACGTTCCATAGTTTTAATTGAGTCCTAGTAAGCTTTTTATTGACAACTTGCCAAAAATTTTAATCAATTTCATACCATACTGGGTTCGTTTGGTTGATCACAATTTTTAGAACGTATTAAATATTTTCCCATGCCATAAACAGCAACATTAAGCAATTTTTCTTTTAGCAGTTAAAGTTTTAGTAGGGGAATGAAAAGAAAACCAAACTGTAGGACTGTCATGTTAAAAAAATATAGGCTTTTAGAGGTTATTTTGTTGAACAAAAGCAAGAATATCAATTTTTAATGTGCCAATAAATTGTGGGACACGTCATCACATGCCTGCACGCCAGGATTGGGAGGTGCGACCTGGGAGGTGCGACCGTACAAACAGTGACCAATCATTAACCTCTGTTTGTGCTACCGTACAAACAGTGATCAATCATTAACCTCTGTTTGTTTCCGTACAAACAGTGACCAATCATTAACCTCTGTTTGTTTAACCTAATCCGCCCTCATGATCATGATTATGCTCCCTGTGTGTACACTTTATCCTCAATATTCGTACTGAATAAACGTGCTCCGTGCTACACGTCTGTTTCCTTCATATCTGGGCTATAGCTTAGCTGGTTGTGAGAGTCTAGCCAGATGTAGGAGAATCTGCCATAGAGATTTCTGAGTCAGTCAGGCTTTACTAATATAGCAATCCGCTACAAGATAATAAGCAATGATTAAAAGAGTTCTAACTTGAAAGAACCAAGTTTACTTAATGAATCTCGACGCAAATAACCCTATTCAAATTCATGAGTGAAGTGCTGTTCATTGATTTTGAATTTGTGTTCATTTAAATTATTAATCACTCTTGAATAGCGCTAATCTCGTATTATCAATTGGCCTTATTTGAATTAGTATAAAACCATGTTCCACATTAAATTACTCTCAATTGCTAGAAGTATCAGAAGAGGTGCGATTCGTCCAACCTAATTTTATAATTTGTAGATGATCAGAAATTTGCAAATAATAAATTCGATAATTAACTTGTGTTCAGAACGATGAATAGTATCGTGTCAATTTGGAGACAGTAAACATCAGAGCAGAAACATTTCAAAATCGGAATTACATAACATAGTGATATCCCGCGTTTACGTACATAAACATTTGCAACACCTTGTGTGAGACGCTTGAAATATCACACTTTTATTCTTTTCGATTGCAACCGTATAAAATGGGCCAAGAGAATACTATGATCAAGGATGACATTCTTTCAGACACAATTGTAAATGTTAACTTCACAAGCGGACAGTTTAATAAAAAGGTTTTATTCCATAATTGCTTAAAACCATTTTCGGCTATTAAGATGAATTTTGTTCGTGATACCGATGTTCAAAATCCTGCCTATACTCCTCCAACTCGGCCACTGACAGGCTAAAACGTCGAATGAAACAATGGAGTGTCTCATACTCCGCACCATTTTCAACGATTACCTTATTGGGATAGAGATTGAAATAGATAAATTGTCTGCGGAGGAGCAGAGCTCTTGTACGAAGCCCATCAATCAGTTCAGTTATCTCCTTGTACTCCTCACCATTTTTAACGATTACCTCATTGAGGCAAAGGTTGAAATATATAAATTTTCTCCTGGAAAGTTCATCAATCCGTTCAGTTAAATCCTTGAACTCTGATGCTGTCAACTGATTTTCTGAACTAAAAATTCGGTGGAGTTGTTTTCTATGCTTCCTTAATGCATGCATAAAGGTGTCGAAATGCAGGACTAATACTTAATTGTCTACAAATTCCATCTTAACGGGCTGATTACAATTGTGAGCCCAATTGATTTTCAGATTCCCAGAATGTATTCACAATTATTATAGAGTGCTCCAATCACAAATATTGCCAAAAATTATAGCAATATGTTTTGTTGACTGCGATAAATTATAATGTCAAAAAAGTAGTTTATTTCATTGAGATTTTGGATCAAAAGTTTTAACGGTTAGAAATACATTAGGACCGTTGCAGAGCCGACCACTACCCTCTTTAATGTCATTTTGTTTCCATATTATTTCCCGTTCAGTTTGCAGAATTTACTTCTCTAATACTCTGCGTTTCGGAACTCATAACATGACCCGTGACTCGCTAACGCATAGTCTTGGTCAAATCAGAATTTGCACAGAATCTGTGAAATAAAACAAAAGTAGGTGGATGGTGAGGCGGTAGCCGTGTTGTGGATACAAATTTCACGTATTGGGAGATGGAGTAGTTATTGTTGAATGGCCTTCAAATATGTGGTGATGTGTATGGAAGTCATGAGAGGATGAACAAACTGTACTATAGACCAAATTAATAGGTGCAGTGAAATCGAGGTTCTCGTCTCTAATCTTTTCTATGTGCATTGAGATATGAGAATGGCTTCTAATATCGCCGACTGGGAAAACTAAACCTCAATAGATCTTATTTACAAACCATTTGATTGCCTCATCTCGCCAATCAAAGTAAATCATTTAAAGGCACACGTGGATTCATCCATCAGGTTTATTTATGCACCGTCAGGCAAAGATATCTGCGTAAAGTACAGCATAAGTTTGTGAATTAGTGAAAACTCTAGAGGTTAGCTTCATAATATAGTTTTAGATGACTAAAAGTGTCAGTAAGCGCTAGGGAAAAATGACCATATCGCAGCCTATTAGTTAACATCGGTAAATAACTTTCATTCAATAGATTACTACTCTACAACATGTGATCTGAGTTAATTTAAAATCTTCACAGATGCAATGAACACAAAAAACGAAGAAACTGACCAAGAACACACACGTTTATTCTGCCTGGATAACCACTTCCATATGTTATCTCCTAACTTTAGGCCAACCAAGAAAATAAAGAGATAATGTTTCCATAAACATTTTCGTCAAAGGCCACTATTACAGTTTAAAGCTGGGGAAGAGAATGCCAGAATTCAGAGAAAAAGAAATATCTCCAAGAACTCTCTTTTCAATCCCCAATGATTCAACCCAACGCATTCCATTGCCTTTTTTCGTATGCTTGATACAATTTTCAAACATAAGGATTCATGCAGAGGATATTTAAAGCTCATATCCACTTATTTTGTCTGAGCATAGTGAAAATGTATGTTTTCTTCTTGCAGAATATTCAAGATAACCAAACCTAGGCTGGTTCTTACGAATACAGAGTTCAAAAGTCTCTCTCTGCACTCTACTCCATCTGCCACTCATTTTAGTTTGTATTACATTCATATTGCCACGATCTAATTGAAGGTTATCCGATAAGCGGCAAGAAGTATTTATATCAAATGGCAGACGTTTTGATAGCTATCATTATCTCTTTAGTTGACTTCAGGCTTCACAGAGGGAGAGGAACATCAAATAGAAAAAGTCGCAAGTGGGGGGGGGGAGGGACAGAAGATTGTTTTAAAGATGTAAAAGAGACAGACAAAAATAGATGAAAGGTGAGGTGAGTACTGTGAAAATAGTCGAATATGACATAGAGTGAGGTGATGGTAGTTTGAAGTGAGAAGTCAACTGCCAGTCAATAGACTTTTTACCGTATGAATATACGTTGCCCAAGGTACACCACATGGAGGTAAGTCTATCGCACACCCCAAGCGGCAAGAAGTAACCGCTGAAGAGATTGGCTTTTACTCCGAGAGATTCATTCCATTGGCAAAATGTGTTTACTAGTGTTTAGGCATAATGAATTCGAATAATTTATTCTGCTCTATTTAGTATATTATGCACTCCTATTTCATTGCGTTTCACTTGATTTCTTCCCTTTATGAGGTGCTTTTGATGGCATCAGAATTCTCTCTGTTTGAACCTCCCAAGGCTTTCAAGCATCGCTGTTCTGAATAATCACAAATTCAAAAATCACAAATTACTAAAAGAACTTAAATTGAGACCCGACATGCTCAAATGGCCTAACTAAAGCTAACAAGATAATTCCGGAGGTCTGGAAACAGTCATCTCGTTAGGAAAATTGCGGAATTAAACCAATATTGAAACCAATAATTATAAATAGTGAAAAATAAACTTTATTAAGGAGCTTTGGAATGAACCTCTATCCACTAGATAGAGTTGATAATTTGACAAAATCGGGATTTAATTAAATCTGTGCTCTGGTGGTTTTTTCTTTATTCCTGGCAAATAAATCTTCCATCTCCTATTGTTAAATCATTGAAGTACTTCTTTATTGTAAAAAACTTCAAAATTAACTAATGATAATAATCATTTGGAAGTAGAATTTTCATTTAATAGTAAAGATAAGAATGGTTTTAGACAGGCAAAATGACTGCATTTAAGGCTACTATAGAATGAGTTTGAAGAATTTTGTTCAGTGAAGTTGTAAAACTTCTACAAGATGAAGAATGCGTTTCAATTACTTCAATTAAAGCCATTATTGCAACCAAATATTTATTTATGTCAAATGGCAGGCATTTTGATAGGTATCATTATCCCTTTAGTTGACTACGGGCTTCATAGAGGGGAGGAGGAACATCAAAGTGAAAAAAGTCGATAGGGAGGAACGGAAGAGTGGTTTAAAGATGTAAAAGAGACAGACACAAAGTTAGAGAAAAAGGTAAAATGAGTACTATGGAAGTGGTCGAAAATGACATACAGTGGGGTCATGGTAGTTTGAAGTCAGAAGTCAATTGCCGAATAATAGACTTTTTTGCCGTATGAGTACACGTTGCCCAGGGTGCACCACGTAGAGGTAAGTCTATCGCACACCCCATGCAACCAAATATAATTTTCTTTAAAATTTACTGATAAAAATTCTGTCAATTTGGAAGGCTGGCTT
>UZAE01012067.1:0-54016 GCA_900617975.1 Rodentolepis nana
GCTAATGATAACTATCAAAATGCCTGCCATTCGAGATAAATAAACCTCATTGAGATAAATGTTTGTTGTGTTTAGATAAGCGAAAAAAACAGGGTTAAATGTGGTAAATGCATACATACTAATAAAAATTCAAACTTATTTACAAAAGGAATTTTCAAAGCTCATCCTTAATTAGTGGCATCATGAGCTTGCCTAAGGCGAAACGCTACTTCAGACACGCTATACTTAACCGACTTAACCAAGTAGATTGTTCATTCCACTCACTCCATGGGAATTGAACCTATGGCCTCTGAAATAGCAGACATGCGCAGTGACCAACACCCCACCAACGTACTTATATGACAGAATATTACAACTTTGATTGTCGTAAGGCAGAATTAAAATAAGAGGCGAATACAATTGGCTCGCCGAATTTGCAAAAATTCAATTCCGCCAGTAAAAAGTGATAAAGTAAACAACGAAGAAGGAAGGAGCCCCAAGAATAAGGGACAGTGGTAATTAAAATTAACACGTTGCATGATGGAAAACAGTAATAGAGAATCGCCTCCTCTGTAAAAGGTGAAAAGTGAGATTGGGAACCGGAGCTACTACGTTTAAAAAGGAAAAATGTAGTGAAAAAAGTAAATAGAAACTCTAAAAGCCAACCAACCAAGCACAAAATATGAAAAGTAAACAGGCGGGAATTGAACTGGGAGAAAAAATAGCATAATCAGAACTGGTTGGTTTTTCACAAAAGCACCAAATCCACAAACGCGGCTTTAAAATGGAAATGAATTATTAGAACTACAACAAACTGGCCTAGGCCTTCACGTTAACATTATCAAATATCTAAAACGTTTATTTGAACTTTGGGACTTGCAATTAAGCTTAGAAGGAGTACATCTGCTAACAAGGTATCTACCTCTGAAAGGAAATCCTTCCAAATTTGATAGAAGAGTAGAGTCCTGAAGTGAGATGACAAGCCAACATTATTTTCAAATATGGAGACCAATGAAAGAAACCATCATCTGTACAATTACGTTGCGAAATTGTCTATAACGGGGTTGCTTCTAGTATCAAGAACGACTTAAACTAAGAAACCCAAACTCGAACTTATGTAAAGTACTAAATCGTGGAACAATTCAATTGAAGAGATAAGAGCCTAAATAGTAGTTCAAATGAAATTTGGAAAGTTCAAAGAACAAAAACTAGACTGGTGTTCACTTTAACTACAAATTTAGACTTAATGATATATATTAGGGCTTGAAAGATCCGCCGATCACTATGACCCAATAAACTTAACTTCTCAGTCTATTTCTCGTATGGAGAAAACGGTCAAAAAATTTATAAGCATGAATCAGATTCATATGCTGCAACTTTATGTGTGCAGACTCAACTGAAAATTGCATTACCCACAATGGGCAATTCAAGAGAATTTTGTGCTAATGATGTAGCGCCTATGACTGGCATAACGGAAAGCACAGATTTGATGAATAACAGTATTTACTAATTCGGCAAATTTAACTCAAGCAAGATAATAGTAGAAGTGTACAGGACGTGAAAGGTAAAAAATTTTCACAAATAAAGAGACAACAAGAAATCTGCTATTTTCGCTGGACAAACGCTTATATCATTTCATAAAATCCTAAAATCGGTCTAACTTCTAATAAATTAGAAGCATTTGCAAAAATGCGCTTGAATCCATGTGCTTATTTTTGAAAATTAACTATTAACTCCATTTGTCTACCAAACAACCACCAAATTAATCATTCACTCAACTAAGATTTACAATAAAGCAACAAATAACCACCAAGTTCGATTATTATACCACTAATGCCAAGCAAAGCCATTCAAACTTCGATTCTACCACTTGTCCACCAATGCCTAATACAAAGACCCCCCAGCTCAACTCCCCAATCTACATGATGCATCAAATCCTGTTACTGTAAAGAAGACCATTGGACTCCAAACGAAATAAACCTAGGTTATTAAGCTGTTTAAAGTAGTCTTGCGGTCGAAATCGGTGCTACTTAATTAGCGAGACAAAGGAGCTAAAACCATAGTCTTCGAACAAAGCAGGAAAAAAAGGAATATTAGAAAGTTCACTACCTTTTACATCCTACTTATAAAAAACGCTAGTTCAAATCATACCTTCAGTAAAAAAATCTAGCTACCACCAAAATGAAAATAACTAAGAAAGGTGTATAAAAAGGCATTTCATACCTCCCTTGGCCGCGAAGTAAAGATACTTCTGACTAACGTTTGGAGGTTCAGGGAGGGCAAGAATTCGAACCACCTCGTCACAATCTCCAATTGTACAGGCATTCAAGAGGAGAACTTCAGTAGGGACTAAAATAAAAAGGAAACTGATGTATAGCACCATCCTAGTTGGCAAATAAAGGGAGTTATCAAACCTACATACCGTCTTTGGTAGTAACCGACAAATCAGAGTCGGTAGGACCATTTAGCACAGTCGGTGTAAGCTTGATCAAAAAAACGAATGTGAAATAACGAACATGATTAATTAAACAAATCACAATTGGAACTAACTTACCGAGCAGCCAGTGCTCGGAGTTACAGCGTCAGGAGCTATATCAACAAAAGTTATTGAATAATAATGTAATCATACTGGAGCTGCAATCGATTGATTCAACATCGGTCCTGACTTTTAGTTCATTAAGAAGAGCTTGTGGCTGATTTTCAGTTTGGGAATTGGATAGAACCTGAGAAAAGGAATGTATAATAAAAAACAGAAAGATGAAAAAAATTGCCAAAATTAGGTCACACATTAAATGTTAATTGCTCTTCTTCTTTGCGTCTTAAACGTGGATCACGTCCGTACACCATCTCATGAGGTATTCGAACTTATGTAAAAATAATAGATCCTTAAGCAGGCAGATGCACGACCCAAAAATTAACCTGGTAAGAAGCAATTTAAAATGGAAAAAATTGTTAGGCAATCGACATAAAAAATATCAAAATATGGTTAAGTTAAATTTACAAATGAAACACAAAACCGAAAAACGTGAACAACACTCTGATCTGGCTTTTTATTTTTGGCGCAAAAATTCACTAAAAGTCAAAAGGACACTCAAGGTTGTTTTTTTCATTATTAACTTTCTGTTGTCTTTTTAAACATGCTACGTATTACTCCTTCATATTATATTTTGAAATCGGCATATCTTTCTAAAAGGTGTACCAGCTGCATTATTACTAATATAGGTTTATCTAAAAGAGGTTTTTGAAAGCAAAAAACGAATCTTCTTACATAAAACATTCATCGCATGCCTTAATCAAAAATAACACTTACGATGGGCTATTCAAATTCTCTACAGTCTTCTGAAGATCCTTGGAAAGAAACCAAAGAGATAAGGCAGAATCATGACTGATCAAAGCTTGGTCTTGTATTTAGAAAATATATGTCAATTAATAGGACAGAGGTTATAAATGATTTCTAATAGAGCAATCACAGGAAGTTCAGCTATATATGAGCGTGGCTGCACTTAGTTAACTGAAAATACATCAGTCATGACTACAAAATCATCTGCGACAAGACATAATGATATCCAGCAAATTTAATTTATTTATTCATAAATAGGATGATTTCTTACCATTTGTGGATTTCAACACCTTTTGAAAGAGCCACAATAGACCTCGACATCATAAGAAATGATTGCATGCTATCTTTAAAAGCCCTGCCGATAACAGAGGGTTGAAGTTGAAGAGAATATGCAAGCTTATCTTCCCATAGCACCTTCCCCGGACCGTGTCACACTGAAAGAAAATTGTAAATATGAAATTTTAATTTGCTTTAGCAGTAGTTTTTCTTCACTGGTCATTGTAAACGTTGTGAGTATTGGGAGTTACAAGGCAATTCAAGCTAATAAAAGGTAAAGTAATGGCAATCTGCCAATATTGAATATTCTATATCATAAAGTGTTTGAAGAAATTATCTTGCATTACAAATTATTAGGTATTTGTTATTTTACATAATATTTCATATCTATAAAGAAATGTTTTCAAGGAGATGAAACACAAGACAATAGGCAAATATACATTTCTATATGAGATCAATGATGAAATTTCAAATTCAAAGTAAGTTAAAATTTGTTTGCTTATCTGATTCCTACTCCAAAAACTTAAAGACGTATTTTTTCCTAGCTCAGTAACAGGCAAAATTATTGGTCTTCCCTTAGGTTTTAATTTTTCAACCCAAGTATTTTAAGGAAGTCGCGAATATGGTACTTTGTTTTGTCATTTTCATTGCTAAACATTTAAGTCCCATGCATTGCCAACTTTCACAATCTCAGTACTCAATTGAAGCCATTGCGCTTTGACTATGGAGAGCATAAATGCGCTATTTACGTTAAATGTGTTAAAAACTCAAATATATACATACATTTCATTTTGAAGCTGAACTAACTAAGTTTTTCATACCTTGGTTTAACGGTTGTCAAACTACTTTTTTTTATAAATCACTGAAAAATAATAATACGAAAGGAATATTTCATCCAAAGTTGCTCTCAGTGGAGATGAATAATGTATAAATAGAAATCATATTGACATTCACTGTGAAGCAACATTATTATCTTAATGGCGATTAAGCATCGAATTATAGCAACGGGTTAATTGAAAATAACTCTCTTAATCTGAATCAATTGAAAAACGATGAAATTATTTTTAGTGTTTGGTAATATATGTACCATTTATAAATCAGGGAGATTAAAAAGGGTATTTTATTTAAGTTTGGGCTATTCTTAGGTCTAAATAAATGGTCCTTTCTCCAAGGCATGTGATGGAAGTAAATCCCTTTCATAATAGAATCAGTGACAATTAGAGTTGTTATTGTGGTAGCAAAACTTTAATAGGATTTTAAATCCCGTAATGATACGTATGCATATATATATATATAGAGAATGAATTAAACTTTGTAATAACTTTATGCAATAAGTTAATTAAAAATCATGGACGTGACAACAACGGCAACTCTGTAGGTGCTTAAATAGCATTAGTTAAAGCAAGATTTTGAAAATAAAATAAATAATTAAATATAAAGCGTTTGATCCATAAATGCATTAATTGGGTCATATACAGCCTTGGGAAAATATTTAGCTCGACTTTTATTCTCACCGCATTTTTTGGATTGTCGATCTTTGATAACGTTTTGAGATATATCTTGAAAAGATGGTTAATGTAAGCCATTCAAAATCTCATCTGTTTGCTATATATATTTTTTGAATTAATTGTGAGGTATTTTCGCCATGGTTTGGTAGGGTCAACACTTCCTGACGTTTTGATTTTTCAGTATTTAATTCATGCTCATAAATTAGATTTGAGTTATAATAGCTTATTTTTTCACTTAATGAAATCTAATTTTGAAGGACTCTGTCTTAATATATTTTCTTATTCTGTTGCTTCTTTGAAATTCTTTACATATTTCTTTATTTGTATGGCGCTTCTTTAATTTTTTTATCATTTACGAAACACCAAAATGGGTTTTTCTATTTTTAGATTGTCACTGCCTTCTGTTTACTTGCCCTAAGCGGTTGGGCTTTTGCCTCAGGTAAATTTCCTTGGAGCTTATTTTTACATTATGTGCATTACATTCGCCTCATTTTTTACCCATCGTCTCGCAAACAATTTACGTCGTTCAAAGATATTTATGTCTTTACTGTATTCTGTGAACTTTTATCTGACATTTCGGTTTACTTTCGATCAATATCGAGCTGTATTTTATGTGGACTGGGCGTGCATGAACTTTTAATTATCCGCTCCTAGTACATGGAACTTCGAGGTACATTTATTCGTTTCCTTGATTTTTGCTTGAGGAATTTTTCATACCATTTATATGATTCATCTAATACGATATGAATTATGATTGCTTAAAGTTTGGTGCAAATCTAAATGCTTATTATCGAAATTGCCGTCCTCTCTTCTTTTTGCTTCTGTTTCGCTAGAGCCGCCGATACATAACTATCGAATATCTGCCGAATCGTGATTTCGATGGCAATTATACCTGTGATTCGGTGTATGAAGATGCGGATTGGCTTCAAAGATGAAATATCTAAAGGGATTCTCTTAGTTTCACTCACCTTCAGCTTCTATCAACGTGAAACCACTTTCTATTTCGTCTATTTCAAGTGGTCTAAAGATGAAGACTTCCACTAAATTACGTGTTTATTTTACCAATTCTCAAATTGCAACTGTTCTTGGGGTCTACTATCTATCCCTTGTCAATTCGATTGATTTCCCCAGTTCGTTTGTGCTTCAACAACTGGAAGGGTGATTTTCGTTTCATTTTCTCAAAATGTCTTACAACTTCACTCTAATATAAAGTGAATGGATTCTATTTTTGATGAAATTGTTTTGTCATAGGTTTTTTTCTCTTGAGAAGCGCGGACTTCTTGTTTTTTTTCTACTCTGTTGTTATGGTTTATGTTTCCTTTGCGCTTCCTATTCGTTTTTGATTGACGTACCCAGTATCATATACTTGAAACCTCTAGTGTTATATGATTTTATAACGTGAAACCTGTTGATGGGAGCGTAAAGATGTCTTCTAGAACTTTTGATGAGGGTCCAACGAGGTTGAGGTACAGCTCAATGAATATTTCTATTTTGTTACCTAACATGTCGTTCAAGCAACCGTAACAATTAGCAACCCTGGAATCGGGCCCACTTGTCCCCTTATTTCCAAAGGGTTTAATTTTGCATATCTGACAATCTTTTATTTGATCGGTGACTTCTTTTATTGGAAGGTTGACTCAATTTCTGCAGCAAGTAGGGTGTCAGATTGCTTATTTTTTTTCAATTTTTTAAGTATTTTCGGATCCAGTAGTAGTGCATACTTTTCGAACCCTGTCTTCTTTCTTTTTTCCTCTTTCCGCTAGAATCACTTCCGGTGGTGGTTAAACCTTTAGCGGTCTGTGATTTCAATGATGGAAATACCTGTGGATGGTTAAATGAAGAAGGTGCTTGGTCAAACCGTTGGTCAGCTGGTAACGGAGCTCTTTGTCTTACGCCAAAAAAGACTACGCATTCGAAGCAAATCTCATCTTGGCTTCCTGGTTTATCTACAACGGATTCCCGAAAGCAGTCATCAGACATCCGTGTTCGATTCACGAGTCCTTCTGTTCCTGCTGGATTTGGACTGAGGTGTATTGGTTTCGTCTATTCTCTCTATTCAGGGAGTGGGAAACCGACTGGATATAATTGCAGGCTGTCTATGCTACTACAGCAGGAAGAGTAACTATGACCATTGATTTCCTTTCTCCTGATTGTGTGCACTTTACTGTAGTTTATTGTCCGAGTCTTTTTATCAGTTCTTGAGTTTCAATCGTTTATTTTCTGATCCTGGAACGCCATTTTGCATTAACGACAGACGTTCAAGCTTGTTTCATATTCGTTAAAATTGTTTCTGGGCACCAGCTCCCCACCTCGGCATTTTGTGACTTAAACAATGGTGAAAATTGCAGATTGATCCGTGAAGTAACGGATCTTGGACATCTTTGGCAGTCAGAATAAGGACCCAATTGTTTGAAGTCTTAACCCTCTTGTGTTCCATCATTCGTGGTTGCAACACTGATCAGGCTATTCATCAAGTGTTGAAGCTGACTTGACTCATCTTAAATGCCCCTCTCTTAATGCCGCTGTAGGGTTTAAATAGAGAGCCTTTGTTTGTTCCTACTCTTGGGCACTGTTCAGGGAGTATCTAAAAAATCTCTAACACTCCCCATGTTTTAACGATTGAATAGGTGCTTAATATCTTACTCATTTCTTTCCCTGTTTATTTATTCGTCAGAAACGAACGGAATTTCTGGCTGTTTGATTATGGATTTGTGTTTTTGTGTCATTTATGGGATTCGTCTATTTCACGATGGTGCTTTTTTTAAATTCATTCCTCGTCTCAATTTTTTTCCTTTTGAACTAATTTCTCACTTCGTCCTCTTGCCCTGTTCCTACTTCAACGTAAGTAAAAATTTCAATTTGCTTCATTAATCGATTTTTCTTTTGTTTACTTTTTTGAAGCTATGCTTCTGCCTTTGTCCCGATTTAAAAGCGTCATTGTGAGACCCTGCTGATATTTTTTCTCTTTTAATTTCGAATATTCTGATTACTTTATTCGTTTGTGTCTCTCTCAAAAAGTCACATCTAGAGTGCAGTTTGGTTTTTCTTTTCTACTTCCTCTTAAGTAAATATTAACTCCTTCTACATCAATGGGGCTTCATATGGTCGAGTTTTATTTCGAATTTTCTCGATTTTATCGAAATTCTTATATCAAGTTCTCAAATCCCTGGCAATTTACTACTTCAATGGCAGAAATCATGCGAGTGTATTAACAAGAAAGCATACTGAAGAGTGCTCTTTGGATGCATCAAAACCGACCTACCTATCTTAAAGTTATTGAATTGTCGCTGAAGCTTAAAATTCGTGAGTATTTATCGCAATTTCAAGAATTTTCAGCAGGATGGTCAGAAGAAAACAACGCCTTTCAAGAGTTCACTAATTGAAGCTGCTGTTGGACTACAAAGAGTTCACTCTGCTGGCAATTCCCCTTATCTTCTTGTATTTAAATAACAAAAGGAGTATCTTTCGATTGACCCATTCTTTTCATATTTTTGTATATTTGATTTATGTCTATTCTAATGTTTCCAAAGTCTATTTTTTTATTCCAAGTTCTTGAGCTATATTGCTTGATTTATTTTTCCATTTGTCTAATTTGGTCTGTTTAATGAGAAATACTAAAGCCCCTTTCGTCTTTTGATAGAATTCGAATTCCCGACCATTAAGCCCTTGGCAATCTGTGATTTCAATAAGGGTGGAACATGTGGTTGGAAAATTGAAGAATCGGATTTGGGTCATCGTTGGACACCCGACCTTGGGTCATTTTGTCTTAAGGCCAGACAAACTTCAACTCCTGAAATAAAGTCAGAAGAAACTTTCCTGTTCCAAGGGATATCTGTTGAGCTCTCAGCGAAAAATGATATCAGCGCTCGCTTTAAAAGCCCTCTCATTCCACCTTCTGTTTCTTTGAAATGTCTTGGCTTTGCCTATTTGTTAAATGTTGGACTTGGAAGGGGTTCCGAAATTGTTGAAATGCCAGCTTCTCTCTCATTGCTTCAACAGCATAAAGGGTATTTCCCTCTTATAGAGTTTGAGTTTATATTGAGTGGTTTTTTATTCAAAACCGTTTCCTTTGTACTTTACTAGCAATCCTTTCCTGGTACTTATTTTACCGATCAGAATAGTCCTCTCTTCCTGTTTAGTTTAATTTTTTTGTGATTTTGACTTACTCAAACACGTTTAAATTGCGCTAATATCCTACTTTCCACCTTCTAGTAATTTACCATTTTGACTAAAGAGGCGATCTTCTCTGGAGCAGTTATGAGACTGATTGGATGGTTTAATGAATTGTGGTATTTCTGGTTTCGATCATTCACCGAAAAGCTAACATATCACAAATCGTTTCGAAAGTGTACTTATACCTGATGTTGTTGGTTTGAAGTGTGCAAACTTTGCCTATTCCATCAATCCTGATCGACTTGAAAGTTCGAGGGCTTCTGAAACATCGAAATTTTTAATGAGTGGTTAAACAGCGGAAAGAGTATCTTTGGCTTTTTTTAAAATTATCCCGCTTTCCATTACTGGAATATGCTTCTTCTGCCTCTTCATTCTGTTTCTAGTTTCTTTTGATTTTCAGAGTTTTTCTTTTGAAGGCCTTATTTATCTATTGGACTTTTGTTCCTGGTATTCATTTCCTCAAAATATTTTCAGAGGCTTCCTGAGGGCACAGCTTCCCAGTAATTTGTGAAGTTGTTAAATTCGAACGAGAGACTTTCAAGCTTGTTTCGTCCTCTTGCTAGATTTATCAACTTCGATCATCAAACCCCTGGCAATCTGTGACTTCAACAATGGTGGAATATGCGGATGGAAAAGCGAAGAAACCGATTCGGGCCATCGATGGATACCTGAGCAAGGTTCTCTATGCCTCACAGACCAGCCATCTTCTGGTTCTGTACAGAATACACAGAAATCCGGGGATTGGTTCGATAGCTTTTCCGTTGACTTACCTAAAGCTGAGACTGATATTACTGCGCGTTTCAAAAGTCGTCTTATACCTTCTTCTGCCAACTTGAAATGTCTCAGATTTGCTTATTCAGTTAATCTTGGGGGTTCTGAAATGTTTGAATCCTCGCCATCTCTCTCGTTACTTCAACAACAGAAGGGGTATCTTTTTGTTGGTTTATCACTTCATTTGTGGCTTGGAGTCCCATTTTTATCAATTCTTTTCGCGTTCACTTGTTACATTATCAAGTGCTCTTCTTATTTTCGATGATTGGGCTATTTTTTCTTTTCTGTTTGATCATGTCTACTAGGACAGTTTTATATGGTGACAAGAATGTTCGAATGGAGTGACGATAACGTCTGTTTTCTCCGTGGTAGAAGATTTGTCTCGAAGAATCGAATTTCAGTAGCCGAGGTGCCGAAGTCTCCCCATTGAGATTGAGACTTTCGAAATTATTTCATTTGTGTTTTTTTTCTCCATCTCCGCATGTTAAACCCCTATCAACTTTTGACTGCAACAATGGAGGTTCTTGACTTAGGAAATGTGAAGAACCTGACTATAGTCAACTGTGAATTTCCAAGCAAGGATCTTTCTGCCTCAAAGACATTTGACCATCTACTTATTTTCTAAAGTCGGAGACATTTTGAATTTCAATAATACCAGTCCATTCGATCAGAGGGGAAATTGATGTGATGTTCCGTTTCAATAGTTCTTCTCTTCCACCATCCCTTCTCCTAAAGTGCATTAATTCTACATTTTTTCAATCAGTCTTAATTATGAAAGTTGTCTAAAAATGGTCAAGAATTCTTCCTTTTTAAAGAAGTACAATTTCCGTCGATTAAAATGATCGACTGGTTTCCAGATCATTCTGTTACTGAAACTTTCCTTGCTGATTGCAATCGAAATCTTCTTATTCGCTTATGTCATTACGCATCTTCGTTGGTGTCTTATCTTTCCTGGTCGCATTTTAATTCTTAACTGTGTTTCATTCTTGTTAGAACTCTCGTCTTTGGATCTGCAACCTCTCGCAATTTGTGACTTTGATGACGGTGATACATGCGATTGGAAAAGCGAAGAAACCGACTTAGGACATCTTTGGAAGTCCAATCAGGGCTCCCTATGTCTTAAAGCCAAAATATCTTCAACTCCAGTTAAAAAACCAAAGGCCTCTTCGTGGCTAAAGGGCTTAAGAGTTGGGTCAGCAAAGAAAAATTTCGAAGTTAAAACTCGTTTCAAGAGTCCTCTTGTACCGGCGTCTGTCAATTTGGAGTGTTTGACTTTTGCCTATTCGATTAATCTTGGACGAGAAAGAAATTCTAATAATCCTGAATCCGCTATTACCCTTTCGCTGCTTCAACAACAAGAGGGGTAAAATTTCATTCGATTGAGATTCCTCTTGTCTTATCTGCGTCACATTCTTCCATTAATTGAATTAGTGGCCTCAGCTATCTGGGTATTTTCGAATAAGTTATATGAGTGGGGTGTTTCTAACCTCTTTCTTCGATATTTCCCCTACATCCTTCTCCGGAATCTTTATCAAGCATTTTTCATTCTTCATAGAGTCTGTCCCTCTCGATGTCAAACCTCTGGCAGTTTGTGATTTCAATGATGGTGAAATATGCGGTTGGAAAAGTGAAGAAACGGATTGGGGACATCGGTGGGCAATTTACCACGGCTCTCTTTGTCTAAAAGCCAAACAATCCTCTTCCAAAAAGCCGAGGCCCTCTTCTTGGCTGGATGAATTAGCAGCCGAATCTCAGGATACAGATAGTGACATCACGATTCGCTTCAAAAGTCCATCTATTCGAGCATCTATTGGGCTGAAATGTATTGGTTTTGCATATTCGTTCAACTTTCGAAGCGAGGGTTCTAAGTCTCTTGATACTTCGGCTAGTTTGACGTTACTTCAGCAACAAAAAGGGTATCTCTTCTCCTTGATTCCTCCTTTGGTTTAAGATTACAGACGTATGGTGGTTCTTTGCGTTTAATTTTAAGCTTGCTATCGTCTGGAGTTTCTGTGATTTGTTTCATTCTTCCACTCGGTTTAATGACGTGGTTTTTCGACCACTTTCTTTGCCTCCCGTTTTCGGTTTGGTTGTTACTTATTCTACTATACCTGTTCGCTTTCAGATAATCTCTGAAACAAAATTTGTTTCACTTTTTCGGAAAAAAGCTGTATTTTACTTCTGTTTCATTTCTGAGCAATCAGGATCTTCCTTTTTCCCGAAGTTCAGCATCTGCAGTTTATGTCTTTTTAAGCAGAACATATGAAACATTCAGGCCTATTTCGTGTTTCTTAGAAATCTCACCTCCAATAATTAACCCGCTGGCAGTCTGCGACTTCAACAGCGGTGGAACATGCGGATGGTTCAATGAAGAAGCTGAATGGAAGTACCGTTGGAAGGTCGATCAAGGCTCTCTGTGTCTTAAAGCCAAGCAACCCTCTCCCTCTTTAAATGCTGAAGCGTCTTGGATTCCAGTACTTTCGTCGGAAACTTCAGTCGATGAAACAGATATCGTCGCACGTTTTAAAAGTCCTTCTGTTCCGCCTTCAGTTGGTTTGAAATGTGTCGTTCTTGTGTTCTCGATCAATCATGGTCGAAAAGAGAGCTCCAGGGTTGTTGATGCTTCAGCTTCTCTTTCGTTGCTTCAACAACAGAAAGGGTATATTTCCAACTCTTATATCTCGAGTCTTGTTTTTGTAGAGATGTCGTGTAGTGCTTTACTGATCCGTTTTGGTGATGTCTTATTTCGATAGCTTCTCTAAACCCATTTGGATGGTCACGATGATTACTTAAATGGTAGATATTCAAATATATTTCGTTTTTGTTAGACGTCTCCGCGAAACCCCTTGCTATCTGTGACTTCAATAATGCAGGAACCTGTGGATGGAAAAGTGAAGAAACTGATCAGGGACATCGTTGGACAATCGAGCATGGCCAGCTCTGCCTTAAAGCCAAAAAGCCTTTATCTACACCGAAGAATTCGGAGGCATCTTCCTGGCTTCCAGGTTTATCTGCTAAATCAACAAAAGAGGAAACTGATGTGATAGCTCGTTTCAAGAGTCCTTCTGTTCCACCTTCCTTTGGTTTGAAGTGTATTGGCTATGATTTTTCAATATATCTTGGACGCGGAAAGAACTCCAAAACTCCAGCTAGTTTGTCATTCCTTCAGCAACAGAAAGGGTATCATTTCTTTTGATTTCGGTCCTCTTGTGGCTTTCCTCTTGTGTCCATTCGAGCATTGGCTTCTTCTTCTCTTGGTTGTTGATTGGCCTATTTTTGTTCTTATTTAACCTTTTCCGAATGGGAAACTTTCGGACTTATTCCATTCCTGTTCGAATCTCCTTCTTTGAACATCAAACCCCTGGATTTTTGTAGCAAGTCATTCCACTCCTAACCATTATCTTGGCTTCCTTGTTTCCCACCAGATTTGATAGACCCAGCAATTGATATTACTCTCCTCTTCGAATGTCTTCCTTGTCCATCAAATTTTGGTATGAGACAATTAGAGAAGCAGAAAAGTGCCCATGTCTTGGTATTCTTATCCGTCTAGAGTTTCTTGTTTTTTTTTTGAGTTCCAGTATCCAAGAGTTTTCTGCCATTGATCTCTCTTTAATTGGGAGTTTCTGGTTCAATAACTGTGATTCTATTGGGTTTTGATCTCATTTATTTGTTTTTTTGGGTGTCAATCAGTACGAGCAAAATATTTTCAACTGCGTTTCGTCTTTGTTAGAATCCGCACCCTCGAATATCAAACCATTGGCGATTTGTGATTTCAACGACGGTGATACTTGCGGATGGATGAACGAAGAGACTGACTGGAGACGACAGTGGATTGTTGATCAAGATTCTCTTTGTATAATGGCCAGACGATTTCCAAAAATGTCGAAACTTCCTAAGTCGTCGTCTTGGCTTCCCACTTTATTTGTTCAGTCGAATGAGGCAGAAACTGCAATTACCACTCGCTTCAAAAGTCCTCCTGTTCTACCGAGTTTTGGTTTGAAGTGCATTGCTTTCACGTATTCAGTCAATGTTGGGCAACCGAAGACTCTAAAGACTGCTAAAAATTCAACTTTTCTTTCTTTACTTCAACAACAAAAGGGGTATAATTCATTTGTCTGTGATCATATTTTGTATTTTATTGTCCTCCTGTGATATTTTGGGCTCACTTTTCTCGGTATCCTCTATCGACTTTCTTTATCTCCTCCCCTTTTCTCGAATTCCGATATTGTCTCTGGCCTTCTTTATTGTTCGTGTAATTATTTTCAATCGTCGGTTGTCCTAGCAGTTCCTTTGAGTTCGAATTACAATGTTTCTTTGGTTTGAACTTACATTTAAGCCAATCTGCAATTCTGTTTGAGATGAAGCAAGTGATTTTCAAAAAATTTCGTTTTTGTTAGAATCTCCGCCTCTGGATGTCAAGCCGCTGGCGATTTGTGATTTCAATGACGGTGAAACCTGCGGATGGATTAATGAGGAATCTGACTTAAGGCGTCAATGGATTGTTAATGAGGGTTCTTTGTGTCTGAAAGCCAAACAATCTCCTTCAAAATCCTCTCATCCTAAAGCTTCTTGGATTCCTGGAATAGTCAGTGGTATACAAGAAGTTGAATCCGATGTGACAGCTCGTTTCAAAAGTCCCTCTGTTCCGGCTTCTATTGGTTTGAAATGTATCGGCTTTACATATTCAGTTCATCTTGGGAAAAGTTCCAAGATTGCTAGGGTTTCGGGCAATCTTACTTTACTTCAACAGCAAAAGGGGTATTTCTTAATTTCATCCAATTTCTTTCTGTGTTATAAATTCGAGATTATTATAAGGGAATTGTAAGGATTCGAGGTTTCATTCTGTTTTCATTAATAAGATGTTCCATCTACTCTCCTTTTCCTCTTTCTTACTTCTTCGCTAGAACCTCTGGAGTCATCGAGACTGAAACCTCTAGCTGTTTGTGATTTCGACGATGGTGATACTTGCGGTTGGGTACATGAAGAAGCTGTTTGGACGCATCAATGGGGTGTCCAAGATGGATCCCTTTGTCTCAAATCTAAGTCTGCACCTCCACAGAAAAAGAAGAGCTCTTCTTGGTTTGCCGATCGTTCTGTTAGTAAATCTTTGGATTCTCCAACACAAGTCTCCGTTCGATTTACTAGTCCTCCTATTCCTCGTGATGTCAATCTGAATTGTATCGGTTTTACCTATTTTATGGATTTTGGGCATGGAAAGTCTCATGAATCCGTGGGATCCCTGTCCTTACTTCAACAACAAAAAGGGTGCATATTGCATTTTCTTTTCGGTATTTGCAAGTTCAAGCTAATTGGACTTTCGTTCTGGGTTCCATTCATGCGTTTGGTTGTTTAGTCAATTCTAGAATCCCTCTTTTTCATTCCCTCTTCTTGTCTGAGCTTCGGATGAAGGTTACTTCGAAGAAAAGACAAATGACGAAGAAAACTTGTAAGAGGAACGACGAATTATATGGTCACATTTGGCACTGTCTTTCTTCAGTGTTTCTGCAAAGCTTCAAAGGAACTCCTAATCGACAAAGCTTTCGTCGGCCTCAACTCTCGTTTTTAAAAAGAGTTCATCTTGTTTTTGGCTTCTGGTTGTTTCTATCCGACTTGGAATTACATGTCTCTTCATGAATTTTGTTATTAGGAAAAGTGAAAATGGAACTAAATTATTTCCTTCAATGTATTGGTGATTATCAGTTTGGCTCTTGATCTTTGAAATATTTGTTAAAATCTTCCGAAAGCGCTTATTGCAGCCACTTGTACCTTTCATGGGGACGATTTCCGAAATTCGGGAGGATTTGCTTTGCTCTCTTCTTCTGAATTCCGTTCTTTAATTTTGAGTCTCCAATAATTGAAAGCTCCAACGCATCTCATGCTACTAAGTCTGCCTTTGCTGTAACACGAAGATGGTGGTTTCCTGGTTTTTCTGTATCGAATTCTTTCTATTTCCAAATCTTTCTTCTTAGGGACTTTTAAATTTCAGCCCTTTGTTTTTCCTCCTTTAGAATCGTTTCCAAAACCTTGGTACATCTGGAATTTTGACGATTCACTGGAGGACTGGGCTAACGATGTATCTAATTGGGATCTGAAATGGGAATTAATCGATGGGTCTGTTTGTCTGCACAATGTTCCCGTTAAACCAAAGATCCCTTCCAAACACAAGCCTTGGGCAAGTTCTAAAGCTAAGAAGGAGGAAGCGACTATTAAAACCACGAAAGCTTCTTTTTGGAGTCCCCCGTTACCGCAAGACAGTGAAATGCGTTGCCTAACTCTGAAATATCGATTCAGTCCAGCACCACAGACGACTCAGATCTATAGTCTGGCTATACTGCAACAGCAGGATGGGTGATTGATTGTTTTTAGTCAATGCCATGTTTGTGCTTCTCCTGAATTCTATTGGGGTTTTTCCGATGATTCTGGATCCTTTTATTTTCTCTCTATTTCCGAGATTTCCGTCTTTTAATCGTTTATTCGATGATATAATCACATCGACGTCCCAGATTTGGTGGATCAACATTCTTCTGACAGCTCTCTTATCTCTCGTTTTGTCTCCCTAGGTACACCACTGAAGCCCTACTTTGTGTGGACATTCGATAAATCAATGGGAGATTGGAAAAATGATGCGGTGAATTGGCTACAAATGTGGGAGCTTAGCAATGGAGCTTTATGTTTGAGAAACACTCCAATGAAACCTAAGGAGCCTTCTGAAAGTGTTCCTTGGCTGGTTTCGGAAAAGAAGAAGGAAAAGTTGACAAAGACTTCAAAAGCACAACTTTGGAGTCCCCCGATTCCGCAGGATCTTGGTCTGCAATGCATAACGATGGATTATCAAATAAGTGGGAAAATGACAGCTTCTCGGCCTTTTAGTCTGGTTATGCTTCAACACCAGGATGGGTGATTACTAACCTTGATTTTAATCAATGTCAATAAGTGGTTTTGCAGTTTTCTTGAATTCTGTTTTTTTCCGAAGCTCTTTGTCGATCCTATTTCCATGTTCCTCTTCGCGTTCAGTTTATTGATCTCCTACAATTTGCTCAAGAATTTACGTTTCCGTTTCTCATCGATCTAATTACAGAAATTAATGGTGTTTGCTTTTCATTTATGATCTATTTCTTGCTCCCTGACTCCGGCTCCTAAATTCCTTTCTTTGCAGTTGAGGCTTTACTGGATCTTTCTGTATCCGCTTTATCAGTTGCCCGAAATTCTCCACCAGACTTTGTGGGCACTAATTTCCATTGCTTTGAATTCTTTTCAGACTATTCAAAATGAGTTTGTTTAAAATCTCCATCAAATGTCCGATCAAAACTCCAACATCTTTTTATTCATCTTCCTTAGATGGTCTACCGAGTCCCTACTTCACCTGGACGTTTGATGATTCAATGGGGGAATGGTCAAACGATGCAGCAAATTTTCTTCAAAAGTGGGGGCTCCTAGATGCATCTCTCTGTTTAAGCAATGTCCAAATCAAACCAACGAAGACTTATCAAAGTCCACCGTGGCTTGTTGCGAAAAAGAAGGAGAAGGAGATAATTGCGAAAAATTCCAAAGCACTCCTTTGGAGTCCACCTATTCCACAAGATATTGGGATACGTTGCATCACAATGGATTATAAAATTCATGACGTGTCTTTGAAAGCTGAATCTTTTAGTTTCACTATGCTTCAGCAACAAGATGGGTAAATAGTCAGCCGTTTCTCCAACTTTTTCGCTTCATTTTCTGGATTCTGCTCTTGCAACTTTCCTCCTACGATAGGCTATAACGTTTTGGCCTACTCAAATGAATATACTACTTTCAGTTTGGCAATTTGCTTTAGATTATGAAATATTGGTGTTTTCGAAATTTCTCCTAATTTTTTTCAGTTTTATTTTCATTTTTGAGGGATTCTTTAAGAAATTTTGACTAGTTTAAGATCACCCCCCACGCCCTCCCCATTGGCCCACCATTTAGCATTTATTTGATTGATCGTTGCCTTGTCCAAATCAATGCTAAGTCACCTTGATACGTGAAATAACTAATTCAATGTCAGTTGATGAATATTTCATCGATGCTATTCCTTCCGTTTTACCTAGAAGCCCTACCGAAACCTATCTACGTTTGGAAATTTAACGTAAACATGGGCAAGTGGATTAATGACGCATCGAACTGGAATCAAAAGTGGGAACTTGATGACGGTTCTATTTGTTTGAAGAATATCCCGATTGAAACCGAAATTGATGAAGAGGATATCGCATTGTTTTCAGTTGATACCCCCGTGGAACCTAAAACTCCGAAAATTACCAAAGCACGGCTTTGGAGTCCTCCAATTCGACAAACTATTGGAATGCGATGCATAACTTTTGGCTATGGAATTCATGTGCATTCAGATGATTCCGAAATCTACAGCTTAGCTGTATTACAACAACAGGATGGGTGATTAGTTTCTCAATATTTATCTTTCTCTCTTTATTCAACAGTTTATCCTCCACTCTAATAATTATATCGCAGTCGCTTAACTTCAGTTCTGATTCTTTTTTCTTGATTTTTGGGTCTCCTAAAACATATTACGAGCCAACCGATATATTCTACTGGTTTCTTGACTGTCCATCATCATATTATCGTCCCTGTTAAAGACGTTTCTGTCCGAAATTTAAAATATGTCCGTAGACATCATTGGTTGCGTTTTTAAGATAACTATTTCACGGACGACTTTCCTTCTGTCTTGCCTAGACTCACTTCCAAAGCCCTTCTACGTTTGGACATTCAACGAGAACATGGGAAAGTGGGCCAATGACCTCTCAAATTGGAATCAAAAGTGGGGACTTGTGGATGGTACGATTTGCTTAAAAAATGTTCCTGCAGATACTGAAGTCATCGAGGAGGACATGCCATGGTTAGCTGTGAATCCTAAGGTGGAAGAAGTATCCCAGAAGAGCACTAAATCTCCGCTTTGGAGTCCACCAATTCGAAAGTCGATAGGGATGCGCTGCTTAATAATGGATTATATCATCAATGTTGATTCGGGCGAAACAGACGGCTATAGTCTAACTGTATTACAGCAACAAGATGGGTGATTACGTATAATGATCAGTTATTTCCCCCCTAATAAGCAAATGCAGCATAATACTATTGCTACTATGCATTGTTAGTGTGGGTATGATTTCTTCCTTCCGATCTGTGGTGATCTGATCTGCTGAATTTTTAGTTCTGTCTCCGGCCTCTTTGTTTTTAATATCAACGAGTATATCAAGAAGGTTTTTCTTTTTTATTTTCTTTAGATAGGCTTTTGAAGCTCTTTTAGTTCTTCGACTTATCCAATGATGTTTTTATTTGAAATCAAAAATATATAAACTTCTAGAGGAGGTCTATGCTTTGCAAAATGTTCAATTTGGATGTTAAGCTGAAATGAACGACCTGCCGTTGTTCAGACCTCTGTCTGAACTGGAAAGTAAACCTCAGAGCACAAAAAGTCGATGCTAAGGAGATGGAAAATTGCAGTTTGGTTGTGCTACAGCAACGGGATGAATGATCATCCCAACTACTTTCGGCTTAAATGAATTTTTTTCCGTCACGAAGTTCTTTACTTTGACTTCTTACATCATTTTCTACACAAATTGTTTGGTTCTTTAAAATTCGTTGAATCCTTTTTGGATCGATGACAATTTCCGAAATCGGCACTTCATCACTGTAATCTAATTAGTGAAATGTTTGTTCCATTCCTACATTCATTCATCCTTAAATAGAACTCCAGCTTCTCACCTATCTTCATTCAGATCTCCTTTAGATCTCCTTTATTGATATTTCATGATTGTCAAACAAAGATAATTCCAGTCCATTCAGCTTGCACTTCTATTTCCTTCAGAAGCAGCTCTTCTGACTCCTTTCCACATATGGATTTTCAATTAAAACATTTGAAAATGAACAATAGGTGCGGCTAATTGAAATCAGAATGTGAACTCACATGTGGTGTTTTAGTTGTTTGAAGCGTACGACAAACTGCTGAATGTGATATGCCCGGGTTGAATATTATGCTCAAAACAGATATCAGGACTTCTATGAACTCCAGATCGCCTCTTCCAAAAGCCGCTGAAATACGTAGCATTATAGTGGACTAAAAAATCCACATAGTTTCGAAGGAACCTGAACTCTTCTGCCTGATTGCTTCTTTTTTATTTCCGAGTCGTAAACAAATCTTTCCTTTTGTTGAGTAGCTCTCGACTAAACTCCCCTATTCTTGATCGTAAATTTTTTCCCCGGTGTCCCTACTGCAGTATCATTTATCTCTCCGTGATTCAGCTTTTTTTGAGTGAAATTACACAACTATCCGTCTCTATTCGGCACTCCTATTGACAACAATTTTGCTCTCTGTGATTACCAGTGCTCACTCGCCAACTCTACTCAATTTACCCCTCTGTTTTCTTTAGACGAAAATGTGCCAAAGCCTTTCTTCGTTTGGACCTTCGATGAAAGTATGGGAAAGTGGACTAATGATCAAGCAAATTGGAATCAAAAGTGGGAGCTTGTTGATGGAGCTATTTGTTTGAAGAACATCCCCATGGAACCTGATGCACCCGGCGATGATATGCCTTGGTTCGCCATGAAGCCGAAGAAAGGAAACAAAGTCCCGAAAAGTTCCAAAGCACCACTTTGGAGCCCACCTATTCCTGATACGGCTGGAATGCGTTGTATCACGATTGACTACAACTTTCTAGTTGATTCGGATGAAACTAATACCTATAGTCTAGCTGTTTTGCAGCAGCAGGATGGGTGATTTGCATTTTTCTGCTTCTTGGGTCTTGTTAAAATAACAACTGGGTTGATAGTGGATTTTAGTGAAATTTGTTGCCACCTCTTTTGGGTGCAAGCTGAGATACTTCTTTCTGGGTGAATTTTCTCCTTCCCTGATCCTTGTCCTTCCATTCGCTCAAAGTCACTACGTTCTGAGTCAATGTCATTTCGATCGGAATCCTTCTAATTCTGTCTCCATTTTCACAATTGTAGATGCCTCTCCAGTATTCCACGTTTGGACATTTAACAACGATTTGGAATACTGGACAAACGATGATGAGGTTGGAAGTCAGAAATGGTTGTCGATGCCATCTCTTCGATCAGTTTGTCTGTCGGCTAACCCACCGTCTTCTGTCATAAATGATCCAAGAAGACCAGTATGGATGAATGAAGAAGCGAAATCAGTTGAAACATCCATCGGTTCGAAAGCCCGACTTCGAAGTCCCAAGATTCCGGGCAAAGTCAATATGCAATGCTTGGCTATTACTTATGGGATATTTTCTGGTTCTAGTGATGAATCATTCATTCCTGGAGCTTCATTGTCGATTCTTGAGAAGCGTGATAGGTGCCTGAACTTTTTACTTTCTAATCGAGGTTTTTGTAGTTTCTTATTCTATATTTTGGTCATTCTGAGGTCTTTCCGTTTTTCTATGGTTGAAAATTATTGACAATGTCTATGCAGATCTTCTTGATAGACAATCTTTTATTTTCTCGTCTTGATGTTTGATGTTGGCTTGAATGACCGGATAACTAACGCTGGACGTTGGAGTAACGTTTCAAACGGATCATGTCTGGCGATAAATTGGGGATTTGAATCCTTTCATTTTTATAGAAAGGCCCATTGTTGATTAAAATGAATATAGACGGATCGGAATCCATTCACGTTTTAGCTCGGCCCAGTGACTCAAAGGTACCTTCAAAATTTGGAGCAGATGTCTGATTGTTGAATACATCCTTAATCTTGGCAAATCTGATGGAAGAGTATTCCAAACTGCAATTGGTCTATCTCTGCGCCCGCGTTGATCTATTTATTATGTACATTTATCACCAGAACTGTCGGCTATATGAAATTTATGCAAACATGAAGCCATGTCCTCCGGTTAAATGAGTTTCTTTTCTATTTCTCTACTCATTGCTGCGCAGCGGGTTTGATAAAAATGCTGAGATCTGTTTGAACATTTCGTCTGAGTAACGAATTATCTTTGTTATCTTCATCTCTAGGTTCACTAAAGCCGCTTTTAACTTGGAGCTTCACGGAGGACCTAGAGGACTGGACAAACGACGGCGACAATTGGCTAGCGAAGTGGAAGAATATAAAAATTAGCAAAGAAAACATGGTTTGCCTCAGCGCGAAAGCTTCCCAACGAAGTCGCCAGTCGTTATTATTAGCAGAAGAGGAAATATCTTCCAAAACAGCCATTCAAGCTCGACTCTTGAGTCCCCTAATACCCGGGCGACTTAATATGCATTGTCTGAGCCTCGCTTATTCTTTCAATTCTGGCTCCGACAGGAAGGTTTCAAAATCCTTCAGTTTGGGCTTGTTACAGCGTCAAAAAGGGTGCCTATTCTACTCTATTCTGAATTCTATTGTTTCTGTGAGGTTTTTTACTCCATTTTTTTCCTTGAAATTTTTTCTACTTTCGATTTCTCGTATTCTAGTTAGATTTCTATGACTCGATCAATTTTCGGTTTTGTTTTCACTTCTCATAACTTGGATGCTTAATTGAGACCTGGAAGAATGAAAGCACGGTGGTGATAATTGACTACAAAGTGGAAAAATTTTCGTACGAAACATCACAACTCAATCGGCAATCAATTCCTTTATTGTAAAGAGATTCTAAGCTTATCTTATTTTCGAGTCCTGCTATTTCTTCTGTGCCTTCGCTACGACCCCTTGTACGAGTCTCTTCCCCCCATTTCGGTGTTGGAGGCCGAATTTCGAGTTATTTTAGCCTTTCTCCACTTTTAGAGGCAGAAGGGGTGTATGTTCATGCCCTTTTACTTTTTCGGTAGAAGTTTTTAAGCTGGAACGATGTGTTCCATTCTGGTTGGCTGTCTTCCTTGTCCAATGCCAAGTTGGGAGGAAAACTAACGCCAACACATTGCCATAAGCACGAGTCATGCTTCTCGTTGATTCGTTGAGGATACAGCCAATCGTGGTCCACCTTGTGACGCACGTGCGCGCCTTTTGCGACTGAAATTGTCATTGTGAGACCATTTACCTTTGCCGCATGCATTGGTAGAATATGCGTCATCTTACCAAATTTTTAAGAGGCAGTTGGTCTGTCTGTCAATTATTGTGGTAATGACGCTCCAGCTGGGTTGTCAAGCCTTCAGTATGAAAATGAGGGTAATAAAGTAATCTCGTTTCTTCATCTCGCCTAGGCTACCAACTGAATCTATTCGCCTGTGATTTTGAATCTCCTGGAAGCAAGTCTTTCTGTGGATGGAATATCGATCCAAGAGACAATGGGGCAATATGGGGTATTTCACTTGACTCTACTCTTAATTCAAACACTCTTTGCTTGATTCCATCATCAAGCCCAGGGCCCAATTTCAATGAAGATGAAGACGATTTTGGCAAATCTAATGATTCTCAAATGAGAGCGAAATTTTGGAGTCCAAAGTTTCGTTCGACTAAATCCGATTTCGCTCCCCAATGCATCAAGTTCTTATATAAGTTTGATCAATGGACTAGTGATCAGCAATCAAGTCTTAGTGTTATGCGTCATTCGGCAAGGTATTCTGGAATTTTGTCTTTCTGTTTATTCATTCACTGGTGGATTGGATCTGTCCAATTGATCCGATTTTAATCTTCGATTTCGGGGTGATTTTTTTTAAGTGCGGAGACTTTCACATCTGGTTTTCATTTGTCACAAGATTTGAGTTATATAGGTACTGGGTTTTAACAGAACACATTTTATAGACCTCTTTCTATTTATCCTTAGATGCATCTTCAATTAAATGCGGATTTGAGAATGGAACTCTATGCGAATGGACAAATGATCCAAACAATTGGTTCGCAACATGGAATGTCGATCCAGACTTAACTCTCTGCCTTAAGCAACACCGCCCTGTTTCGGGAAAGCAAAAGTCACTGTCAGCCAGCATCTATGGTCCATTTTTGAATGGAGGGAGTAGATTGAAATGCGTCCAATTTAGCTATTCATTTTCTAGTCGTGCTCTGCAATATCAGTCTTCTAGACTGTCGCTTCAACAGAAGCAAATGGGGTAAGAATGGCAGATTTCGTCTAATGGCATTTGGCCAAGTACCATCTGCTCCCATTCAAGTCCCAACTGACTAATTAATGCCGTTAGGCCAACAAATAGTGGAACTTGAAATCTTCTATCATACCATATTCCCTTCTAGTATGAATGTTGAGTCTTGGGCTTCTTTCCTCAATCAAGATGGTGATTGATACAAAGCTGAAATACCTGATGACTGGATTTATTCGTCCAATCTTATGAATGATTAAATCTGGTCTTTGAATATTGCTTAAAAATTAATCCTGACAGCTGAAAATTCTAGAACGCTTCACAATCGTCACGCTGCTTCCTCAATCATGCAAGAAGTCGACTGAAATCGCTGTTATTATTAGCAATTAAAACTTCTGGTATCTTGTACGAACTTCACAAAATTATTCTTTGAAAATGGCGAATAATGCGTATTAATTGGAAATAATTCGTTCACCTAGTCTACATCTTGGAAGAGGATTTTGTTCTTCCCTGTTCATATCGACCTAACGAATAACGATTTTCTGTCATCTGTTATTAATCAATTCTTCCAATAGTCTTTCATGATGATACTCCAGGACTCACAATCGGCGTTATTTAAATTTTGGAAGCTACTATGACCGCTTCTCTCGAATACTCCTTGAAGAAATATAGGAAGAAATGCCGAAATGTCAAATAAAATATTCTTTCCTTCCTCCAATGGGGAGGCTTTTGTGACGCTTCAAGCGCCTTTTATCCAATCATCATCTTCTAAGAAGCAATCTTTTATCTATTTCAGCATTCAACCTATCACTCTTCTCCTGCGATTTTGAAACTCAAGGATCAAGAACATTTTGCGGATGGAAAGACGATCCTAGAGACAATGGAGTAACTTGGAGTATCATCGAAGACTCCAATCTCAAATCGAACATTCTCTGTTTGTCTCCTTCTGCAACGAAGCGCTTCTCAAATCAAGATGATTTTGAAGATGACGTCGATTTTGGCTCTAGCAGCATGGAAGAAACCTCCCTTAGGGCAAAATTATGGAGCCCGAAATATCGCATCGCAAATGGCGATTCCGCACCACGATGTGTCAAGTTCTTGTTCAAATTTGATCCAGTTGAAATTGACGAACTCTTCGCTTTAAGTCTAATGAGCCATTCATTAAGGTGATGATTCGTCTGCTGAAATACGCTGTGAATAACTTCCTGTCGCTTCTCGTCAGCTCGACTTTTGGGGGTTTCGCTTCTTAGTTACCTCTTCTAGGCCTCTGAAGTTCTTTTTTTAAGCTTCTAGCTTAGTCTCCTTTTTAGCCTACCCCGACGAGTGTTCAGGTTGTTCCAAGTTTCCATTCTAATCTCTGAATATTTTACCATTTCAGGCGAATTTCGACCTTCAAAATCATCATTGGATTGTAACTTTGATGGATCTTCAAGTTGGATGCCTGATCCACGTGATAGTTCAGCAAAATGGCAGCTTTTAAATGACGCTATGTGTTTGCGTCCCATCATTTTATCGTCAACTTTTCATGCATTCATGTCCAGTAATCATAGTGCTCGACTCTGGAGCCATGATATTCCTTCCATTCTTAGTATTCGGTGCCTCCGCTTTGACTACTTTCTTAGTCCTATTAATGAAATCTTCCTTTCTCTTCAACTGCACTCGTCGGGGTATGAAATGGGACCCCTCTAGATTAGAATTAGCTTAAGGGCATCTTAGGCCACTCTATTAGCTTTGCTATTTTGTTTTTCATTAACCCAAAGTAAAGTAATAATTGTATGCGTCATATTTATGCATTTTTTAAACATTATATTTCTTCCTATTTTGCTTTCCATTTCATCCTTCCATTCTTGGTGTGCAAAATCCCAGGTGTGTGTGTCTGTCGTTTCGTTTTCATTTGGACTTCTGTTTGTCGTGATAGTCTGCTATCTTATGACCCCATAGGTGCCTTAATTAGATTAGTTTCTTCTCTTGTAGGGCAACTAAGGTATCGCAGTCTCTTGTCTCCCTTCTTAATCTTTGGTGTGTATGATGGAATGGCTGCTAACTTCGATCGCTTGAATTAGGGGGTTTAGGTGGACTTAGATTAGGCATATGGGGTAGGCAGGTATTGATAGTTTCTAGGTTCCCGCCCTCAATCAAACTTTTCTTCTCTTTTAACCTCGGAAGTGCTTGTCAAGTGATAAGGGACGAGAAGTCGGGTCAGATCGGTACCTTTTGGTAGGCTTTTGTTTCTAGTTGTTTTAGGACTAACCTCTTTGATCATCTAGTACCAATGAGCTTTTGTGGAATACTTCGGGTTTGTCAAACGGGCATCAACTTTGGAATATAGCTCGTGTTGATCTAGTTCAGGGCAAGTCTCCCTTAAATGATTTCAAGGTATGTGACGTTTCTGTTCCATAAAATAATTGAAGACTTCATGTTCTTAATGTCTACGTACTTATTATTGATTTAATGTTTAGTAGTCAGGAGACTACTATGAAATTTCGAGTAATTGACCTTGACAGCCATTCCTTCTCCTTTAATTAAAGTTCACAAGCATGGGCCTGACTTGAGGGTACTTGTTTCCTTGAATCTATCAGGAATTTCGAATTTTTTTGTGACCATATTTTTATAGATTTTGAAAATTGCATCGTACTATAAGTAGTAGCGATTCGACTGCCGTAGTCGTTACACTAGCATTCTAATCTAATAGTCCCTTCTAGGAGTCAATTCTCTTTGTTATTGGGACATTTCTTTGTTTCCCTTCTCTAGCCTTCCCTCCTCTCTGTTACCTCTCTTAATCCTTTTCATTTTTGTTGTCCTATGCTGCTTATTGATGTTTTTCTGTGTTCCTTTTCGCAGAAACTGTCAGAAAATGATAGACGCACTCACGAGGCGAGCCTTTGAGGTTTGGTAAGGTGATCGCTAACTCACTCTAACAGCTAACCCCCCTACTTTTGATGTGTAGTGAACCCACTTTGCTTTGGAATTCATCATCAATCTCAGATCCTAGTTCATCATCCTCCTGGAGTACTGTTCGTGTGGATCTTAGAAGTGATTCTTCGGCTGACTTCAAGGTATTTGTTGCGGGGGCTTACTAATAGCTTAATATTAGCCTGATGTGACAGTGAAATCGAAGAACATTAAATAACAGCTCAATTTTCTTCCACAATGCCTTTCTTAATCATGCCGCATTGGCAAATGCTATGCTTTCACTTGATGCATCATAGCAATTTGCTAATTTACCTCTTAACTAGGATTTTCCTGCCTGTTTGATCTCCTTTCCCTAATTTTCTTTCCTCTTCTTTCACATTCGCTCCATCTTCCACTTTGGTGCTATTTTATCTCACTCTTCTCCTTACAGTAATTGTCAAAAATTGGTAGCCATAACAGGAGAAGAATTTGAAGTTTGGTAAGGTCAAGTTGACTCACCTAAGTGTAATCCATAGTCGGCCATTAAGGCTTTGGAATTCTTCAGAATTGACGAATACTTCTACTTCGATGTGGAATACTGCTCGGGTTCAATTGCAAACCGATTCTTCGACAGACTTCAAGGTAGTAACTTCCTTGTGACATTTAAGTAGACTAGAAAGTGGTGTTATGTTGGCTCGTTGTAGCGAAGTTAGGTGTTTTGCAGCACTTAGTTGGGGTTAAAAAGAATCTTGTTGAGATGAACTATGCTTATTTTAGCTCTTAACTATCATCATCATCAGTTGGTTGAGTTGTGTTGAGGCCAGGCTACTTGTATATGTATTCTGCCCAGGCTCTAAATCTATTAAGTTTTCCTATGACGAGTTGTTGTGTCTGTGAATCATTTAATTCTTTCTTCTCTTCAGTTTTTATTTTTCCTGATTTTATCGAAATTCCGCCTCATGAAACACCGATTTGTAGAAATTGTCAGAAAATACAAGACGCTTTTACCGGTGAACAATTTGAAGTTTGGTAAGGCGGTGGAGTTTTGAATTCACTCTTATCTAGTCGGCCTGTCTCGCTTTGGAATTCTTCTAAATCAGGTTCAGCCTGGAATACTGTTCGAGTAGATTTGGGGAGCGAAGCCTCAGCAGATTTCAAGGTAATTTATATGTATAGGTACTGGCAGTAGGTTTGTGGAATTTAGTTGAGATTGCTTGCCGTCTTCCTTACTGTTTCCCATTTCTTCATTATTTCCACTCTTGCTTTCTTTATTCGAATCCTTTATGGGCTTCAATTTTTGTAGAAATTGCCGAAAGAGAATTGACGCTTTAACGGGGGAGGAGTTTGAAGTCTGGTAATGCTTAATTGGCTTTAAATAGTGTAAATTTATAGTCGTCCTCTTCCACTGTGGAATTCTACATCTTCAAAGTCTTCATCTTCATCGTGGAGCACCACTCTCGTAGATCTCGTTTCAAGTGATTCAAGTGATTTCAAGGTATTCTAGAAGCAAAAGTAGTCGGTAGATATAGATCCTCTCTGTTTAGTGACTGACTGGGACATGCTTTCTTATCTCCTAACTCTTGTATATTCTTCATCCTTTGAGCTTTCCTCTTTAAGTCCTAATTTCGCTTCTGTTTCTATAGAAACTGTCAGCAAATTCTAGATGCCAGAACAGGTCGGGAATTTGAGGTCTGGTAAGATCTGGTTGAATTTCACGAATTTTGCAGTGAACCGGTTTCTTTGTGGAATGCCTCGGTTTTAAACTCTTCGTCTTTATCCTGGAGTACGACTCGAATAGATCTTGGAAGTGATACTTCAGCCGATTTCAAGGTACCTTAAATCGATATCATGGGTTCATTTGGGTTAGATAGGCTGAATTTCGGTAGTTATAGGTGCAAGATTGTCCTGCTTCTTTCCTTCTCTTTATTTCTTTTTTTGTCAAATTAGTTTCTGACTGTTTTATTTTGCACGATTTGATTTTCTGTTGTCTTTAGTAATTGCAAGAATATAGTCGATCCCGAAACCCGTTATGTGCATCGTGTTTGGTAATTTTCTAATTTTGTTTTGTAATAAGATTCTCATTAAGTGAGCCTTTTCGTTTATGGAGCTCAAACGAGAACGACTTTTCTAAATCAAAGTGGATGAAGACTTCTATTGAATTAGACTCTAATACAACGTCAGATTTCCAGGTGAGATTAGAAATGAATGAGTAATTAGTTTATGATGGAGTTTCAAAGTGATGTTAGAAGTAATTTGGCCGTTCTCCTGGTTTGTCATTGTGTCAAGCATATTTCTTCATTCTTTCTCCTTTCTTCAAATATTTTTATTTCCGTCTTCTTCAAATCTGGTATTTTTCCTTCCAGTAAATCTTACGTTGTTCATGATTCTATATGATCAAATATTGGTAATCATCATCTTGACATCTAACTTGAGACTCTTTAAGCAACTATTTGGGAACGAAACCGACTATCGATCGAAGCTCAAATTAATCATCATCATCATCATGCTTGAATGCTTGCAGTGTAGTCCTATCTTTCTATCTATCCTCTCTTATTGAAATTCCTTCTCGTCCTTTTTTCTCTCAATTTTTTTGTAATCGGGTATTGTCTATCCTTTTAGTAACTGCAAAAACTTTTTCGATCCTGAAACGGGTGATGTTCAACTTGTTTGGTAATTTATCGATTTCCAATAATCAATCACGAGAGTTTATAGCAAGCCGATGAAGTTGTGGTCATCAAATAACACTACTATTGAGTGGTCTAAAGTTTCTATCGATTTAAGTGGTGACTCTACATCCGATTTTCAGGTGAGAATTGGTACTTAATGGCCTCATATGCTCCAGTATAATGCCCCATTGAATTGAAGTTTGATTGTTTACTTCCTTCATCCTTTCTACTTCTTTCTTCCCATTGAGCGTTATTTTTACCGCCTCCTATTTTTGATGTTGACATTTTACTCTCTTCTAGTAATTGTCATTCAATCTTTGATCCGGTAACTGGGGATACTGTGAAATATTGGTAATTTAAAACTCTGTGAATTTACACCGATACCCATCTAGTAAACCAGCTGTTCTATGGAAGTCTCAGGAAATTAGCTCGGCTTGGCGTGGAGCTTCAGCAAGTTTAGAGTCCAATTCAACTAGCGATTTCCAGGTAAGGCTGTAGGGGAAAACAGAGATTTGTCTGTTTGGCCACTTTTCACCACTCGTTGTCTTTTTTCCCTTCCAATCATTCGAAATCTTTTTCTTTAACGTTGCTTCAACATCTCACGTCTGATCTTTTCAGTAACTGTAAGAATATAGTCGATCCAGATACGGGAGATCTGGTCAAATATTGGTAATTTGTCAACGATTTTTTATTAATACGAGACCTCTAGTAAACCAAAGGTTCTTTGGAAGAGCGGGGATTTCAAATCGGGGTGGCTGAAGTCCTCAGTGGAATTAGATTCAAGTTCACCTACTGATTTTCAGGTGAGCAATAGGAGGGGTTGATCTCTTTTTCTGGTGGTTCTACCCTTCATTTTTTGCTCATCTCTTCAACATTCCATTCTTGTTCTCATAAGGAATTCTTTTTGCCAATATATAATAGTAACTGCTATCAGCCACCAGATCCGGAAACTAGTCGTAAATTTAGACAATTCTTTTTGGATTAGAATCTTTAGCTAGTGAAGACCACTCTGGTAGAGTAATGTACCTACTAGCTGGCATTATATGCTTTCAGATGCTACAAGCGCTTCTGTTTCAATGAAATTGAGAATGGGTTTATCAGCTTCGAGTATTGTTTGCCTGTGTTAACTATCAATCTCTTTCCATTCCTTGAGTTGTGTTTTTCGCTTCCAGTTATGAAGTAGTTTCCTCAGTTTTCATTTTATTTTTGCAGATCCTGTCATGAAATTTATGATTATATCACAAGGAAAACTCATCGTATATGGTAAACGATTATTTTCTCACGTTAAAGTGATTTAATTATTGTAGTGATCCTGAGATTTTGTGGGTGAAAAATTCCTCAAATCAGGTGAATTCATCGTGGTCTAAAGCTATTATAAGCCTGGAATCTGGCAAGACTGCTGTACAGAGCGACTTTCAGGTACTTATTCATGTTAAATCGCCCAGTTCTTTGAGAGGGAAAATGTCAATATGGGGTAAAGTGCTGTCTCATTCGAATTCCTTTCTTAGCTTCTGCTTCTCCTGTTCATGGCTCATTCTCTTGATGCTTTAAATCAGCTTAGCCTTTCTACCTTCCTCTTGATCTTTCCATCATAAATTGTTTATCCCATATCTAGTCTGGAGACATCGGTTACTATGGACAGACTATGTGGTTAATGAATGTTTATGAGTGTATGAATCTATTTACTGTCAATCTTCTCTCCTCTCACTCTCTCTTCTTTCCACAACCATCCGCTCTCGATAAATCCTGCTTTACTCCATAGATTCTGTCGTGAAATTCCGGATCCTCTTACAAGAAAGATGCATCGTATATGGTAATCTTGATTTTCTCAAGGATTTTAGTCATATGTGTTACCTCTAGCGAACCCAAAACTCTCTGGGAAAAAAATTCTACAAACGAGGTGTCTTCAAAGTTCTCTAAAGCTATAATTAATCTCGATTCTGCGCCAAGTGATTTTCAGGTATCAATCTCTACTAGCAATTCTGGTAGCGGTTTTATCGATGTAGGAAAAATTAGAAAAAAAGCTTGTCTTATGTTCCATCTATCACTCCTGCTTTGGAGAAGACTGTGTTTTGCAACCTGTATTCCATAATAATATTAGGGAAACACGAATTTGGATGACATGAACACATCCTAATCTTTATCACGTTATATTGAGTGGATACATTTCATGCTTGCTTGACTGCCTTCTCTCTGTCTTTCCAGTTCCTTTTTCTTACCCTCCTCTTTTTTTGCTCACTCCCCCCCCCCCCCCCCCCCCCCCCCCTCCCCTCCTTAAACGATTTCAATTTATTCGCAGCTTTTGTCGTGACATTCCCGACCCACTCACCAATAAAATGATCCGCTATTGGTAATTAATTTTCTTTTGAGGCCTCATAATATTCTATTTAGTGAACCTAGAACTCTCTGGTTTATGAATTCGACGCAAATCGTTAATTCAAGTTGGTCCAAAGTCGTTGTTGATTTGGTATCTGATGGATCTGTTGCACAAAGTGACTTCCAGGTAATATTTGCTCCTCAGAAAATCGGGCTTTAGTGTCATTAAGTATATTTTTGGTCATCCGTATTTGTGTCCCAATCAGTTCTTATTGTTCCTAGAAATTTTCCGGTTGATGTCTATAATTAATTGGGGTAAACGTGGTCTAAATTCAGAAATTGTTTCGAAGTTTGATTGGTCGCTTTTAATTGCTCTTCTTACTTTATTTTATCTTATTCTCCACGCTACTTTTCTCAAATAATCCTTTCTCACGCATGTGCTCTTATTCTTTTAATCTAGTCGCTGTGTTCAAGTTGTCCATCCAATTTCTGGAAAACCTTCAAGTTTTTGGTGGGTTGGGGATTTCTCTTAGGCAACTAATCCGATTTCCAAAATTAGTTCTAACGATGATCTCTGGAATACTACTGGTCCCACATCGGGTTGGCAAGCAGTTAAGGTCGATTTGATGTCGACTCAAAGTGATTTTCAGGTATATTTTGTGTACTCGAGTTTAATAGTTGGTAATTGGAAAAGTACATCATACTCGTGTGGTCATGTTAAATTCTAGTTCATTCTGGTACTTAGAATAATTGGGCATATACATGCTTCGCTTGTCTCTTTCTATCTTTACCTTCTACTTTTCACTGTCTTCGAGATCTCCACCTCTTAAGCCTCGTGATTATTAATATTTTCTATAGGTCTTGCAAAGATATTGTTGTTTCTGAACTTGGGAAGACAATAAAATACTGGTAATAATGTGTTTAACTTACCTTCAATCGAAACTAGTGAACCTTATGTCCTCTGGTCCTCCAATAGTTCCACGCTCGTTTCACATACTTGGTTGAAGGCGATAGTCAGGCTGGACTACAATAACACCATTCCGACAAGTGATTTTCAGGTACTTATCGCGTTTTTAGTAGTATATATGATGGTCAATTTATATTTTGCTTTATGCACCAATTTCCGTCTTTGACTTTTCTCAATTCCGACGTTTGGATTTGTTCCTTTTCTTTAGGTTCCGTATTGAGTTTGTTACTATAAAACAGAAAAAAAGAAATAAGTATTGATAGCGTTATGAATTCGAACCCTAAATACTCTTAAACTCGTGAGCCTGACACTCTTCTGTCTTCAAATTGTTCAATTGGTGGTTCTATGGCATTTTTTAAAAGCGACAATCAACCTTAACTCGAAAACACGTTTGAAATAAGTGAAGTTTGGCGATTGCATTTAATTTACCTATTCTCCGACTATTGTGTTGCTCAGTCGGAAGTTTGTAGAGGTTTTCAATTAGTTTCAGTCGGAATGGAAGCGTGTTAAATTTGACTTTTGTGCCCTCTCTCTCTCTCTCTCTGAAAGTGCTTTCCAGGCATTTACCGTGTGTCCTTAAGTTGGAAACTTAAATTGGTTTGGTAGTGCAGCTTTTTGCGTATGATTGGCTTTGCCTCACTAAACATGCCTTTGCCTAAATTTCTTTCCATTTTCGAATATTTTTCCCCATTTTTTAAGGTTAATGTATTTATATTTTTTCAGATCTTGTATTGAGCTTATTGTTCCCAAGACAGGGAAGAGGGTTCCTTATTGGTAATTCTTTGAATTTAGATATTTGGATGTGATAATTTAGTGAACCAAAAACTCTCTGGTCTATGAGTTCATCAAGGGACGTCTCGAAATGGCTTAAAGCGATTGTTAATTTGGAAACTGATGAAACTTCTCTCAAAGCAGATTTTCAGGTATTTGTTGAAATTAGTAGGAGGGGAGGGGAGTGGGGGAGCGGATAATTTGGGTGCATGGGTCATCTAGATTGCAATGATTGCTTGCGAAAGGTTCCTTCTCCTTATACTTCCCTTTTTTCTTCCTCGCTTTTTTCCCTGTTGTAAATCAGCTCGTTTACCTATTTGTTGGCAGATCATGTATTGAACTTGTTGTTCCCGAGACTCTTCAGAAAGTGCCCTACTGGTAACTTCCTCCATTTTTGTTGTCTCATACGCGCTATGATTTAGTGTACCGAAAAATCTGTGGTCCACTAACGCATCAAATGGGGGTTCGAAGTGGTCCAAAGCTATAATTGAATTGGATTCAGATGAAAGCGCGTTAAAAAGTGATTTTCAGGTACTTATTAATGATAGTATGCAGTTCTAAGTCCGAGGTTTTATTGTCTGTTTGGGGAATTTTTTTCTCTGTCCCTCTTCCGCCTGTCTTCTTCTTCTACTAACTTTCTTATCCTAATAACTTTTCTCCTTTCGATTCATTCAGTGATTGTGTACAAGTTACGCATCCAATTACTGGGCAGACATCAAGCCATTGGTGGGTCGCTTATTTGATCTAGGTTCATGCTTCTCTTTCCCGTAGCTTCACTAAAGCAATCTGGAACAGTACCGAATCGATTATGGGTTGGCAGACGATTAGGATCGATCTTACTACTTCTGTTGCCAAAAGCGATTTTCAGGTATTAAGCTCAAAGCATAGTGAACTCAGTTCATTCTTAAAGCCAATCTTTGTTTAATTTATAAAAAATGTTTTAAGGAATTTTAAAGTATTGGATGGACTATTGGACGAATATCATCCTTAGTAATATCTTTCCCTCTTTCAAATTTGCCATTGTTGCTTCATTGTTATTTTGTGGTGTTGATAGACTTCCTGCCAGCCTTGGAGAGTTATCAACTTGTTGAAAATGTATCTCTTACTTTGCCTCTCTCCATGTTCAGCTTTCTGTTTTACTTTTATTCCATTCTGTAATGTTTCAGGATCGGAGACTACTTAGAAATGGGTTTAATATGCTTGGTGGAGGGCGGGGGGGGGGGGGGGGGCTCAGTGTAGTGGCTTTGCTGAACTATGACTTTTCTCTCACTTCTTTTCGTTTACTTTGATTCTGCAAACTCTTCTTCATCTGAAGTTTTCTACCATTTTTTTGTATTTAATTAGTCGATGTGTCAACGTTCCTGATCCTAAAACCGGTAGATCATCTAGCCTTTGGTAGGTCACTTTCTTCTTTAGTTCCAAGGCAATGTTTCATTCCATTAGTTTCAATGACGAGCTCTGGAATGCTACTGGCGCTTCTTCGGGTTGGAAATCTGTGAAAGTTGACTTGTCTGCCACATCAAGAAGCGATTTCCAGGTATATTAAAGGGGTAGGTTGGGAATTAGTAGATAGGTGTTTGTATGGTTCCCTCTGTCTTTTCTACACACATACACACTCTCCCTCCTATTTCTTCCTTGGCAGTTTCGTTTTCTTTCAACTCACTACTTAATTTTCAAATTTAGTAACTGCATGGAGGTTGTCAACCCACTGGGTGGTAAGGCAACAAGCGTATGGTTTGTTCATTTTAAATTATTGTAAAAAGTCGTTGAATTAGCTTCAATGAGGATGTTTGGAATACTACTGGCTCCACATCTGGTTGGCAAAAGGCTGCAGTTGAGCTAGGATCTATCAACAAGGGTGATTTTCAGGTACTTAATACGAGTTTTTTAGTGGAGCTTTCTTTACTTAACAGGGCACTTTAAGACGTCAAGTAGCCTTGGGTTATTTGTGTCAATTTCATATCAGGAGAATTTAACCAATGGCAACCTGTTTGTATGCTTTCTTCCTCTCTGCCTCAACATCTTATTTCTTTCTTCAATTTTTTGAAGTCTCCCTTTCTAAGTTTAAATACATATTCTTAACATTAATTTAGTGATTGCGTTCAAGTTGAAAATCCAAAGACGGGGAAGCCTACAAGTTTTTGGTGGGTTCTTTAATCACGTAAATTCAACTGAAAAATCCCTCTAGTTTCAATGAAGATTTGTGGAATACCACTGATTCAACAACTGACTGGCGAAGTGTCAAAGTGGACCTGACTTCCACAAATAAGAGTGATTTTCAGGTGTGCTGTAGCCTTGGCTTGAATGCCATTTATTATGATTTTCGAGGCATGAATGAAATAGTAACAGCGAACGTAGTAAATACATAAAAATATTTTAACATGGAAGTTTATTTGGTATTTGAGCCAAAATAATATCACTTTTAATATGTCGAATCTACGTTTTTAATACTTACCTTATGAAGTTATCTACCTTTACAATTTAAGAAAGTGGTCTGAAATGTCGTTATCTTTGCTCTTCTTGTCAAAGTAGCACAATTGTGTTAGATTGAGTCCACTTCTTAAATTTTCGGTTTGTAGAAATCCCTTATCTCCTTACTAATTGAACTTCGCTAGTTAGTGCAAAGATTAGATCGAATCTTTGATATTCTTCCATAGTTATGAAATTTCAAGAAATCATGACAAACAGTGAAAATGAGTTCCTAAAGGTAGTGCGGGTTCGATTGTGCTTGCGAGCATCTTTTTTTCATTTTTTTCCCTATCCACCCTTTCTGCTTTATTTTTCTTCTTTCTCCAACATATCTATATCCACATCTCCTATTTATATCCAGCCGTTGCGTGCAAATCCCAGATCCAGTCAGTGGAAAGACAACCAATGTTTGGTGGGTTCAATCCAGCTTTAGGCCTAATACACAAATTTCTCGATTAGTTTCAACGATGATCTCTGGAATATAACTGTTTCTACTGATGGTTGGAAGATAGCTAGAGTTGACTTGGTTTCCTCAAATTCCAGTGATTTTCAGGTAATTGTCAACGTTTTGGGTCAGTGGGGTTGGGGTTAACTATAAGTTTCTTCTATCTTAATAACTAGTGTGTTTGATCTGCCTACTCCTTTCTTTCTATCAACTTTCCTTAATTGGTGCTTACTTTCTGTCCTAAATTCTTCCTTATTGTATGCTTATTCTTAACAGATCATGTAGCGAGTTCATGAATCTGAAAACTGGAGAACGTATTCAGCATTGGTAATGTTTCAACTTTCTAGCTAAATCGGTTTAGTACTCCAAAAACGATCTGGGCTACAAATAATTCACGTGAAATAACATCTCGGTGGTCCAATGCCGTGGTTAATTTAGAAGTCGGTCCCTCAGATTTCCAGGTACTTTGTAGCGAAATGGTCTGCTTGAACTCCTTTTTTAACTCTCTTTTTGCCAGCTTCCTTATCCTCCTTTCGTTTGCCTTCTTTTGAACCCCTTCCGATCACCTCAACTCGTTATTTCTGCAGATCTTGTAGTGAATTTACGGATCCGAAAACTGGCGTCAAGTTCCAGCATTGGTAATGCGTGTTTGGGTGTAATGTTAATCAAATCTCCTTTAAGCATTCCAGAAACACTTTGGTCGGCGAACAGCAGTGATTCTGATGTACCGGCTTGGAGAAAGGCTATAATTAGTTTGGATAAATCAGGAACTTTTACGAGGAGTGACTTTCAGGTGAATTTGATTCGAGATAGTTTTAGTAATCAGGGTTTTGCTGTGAAGTACTAACATTTTATAAGCGGGCAGTGATTGTATTTCGTCACTGGTGCTAAGATTTGCTGCCATAACACTTTCTGCCCGAATTTTCCTATTTCTTTACATTTTTTTTCTTTCACAGACATATCTGTGCTCCATGCCATTTGTTCGATCTAGTACTTATTTTCGAAAATTGTATCCAACTGCAGTCACGCGTGTAGCACGTCGGCAAAGTGATGCTGACGTGCTGAGCTTTGGTGGTTTCAGGCGAAGACTATAGACGTATTGAACGTGTTTCAAACGGCAATAGCGCCTTCTGTTACAAGTCCAATGCTGATGGAGCATATTTTGAAAGTGGACTATACTGTTCCAAGGACGTGAAAGGGTTAAGACCACTTCAAATTTTTGATAGAATGAGTTAGGTGGGTAACTTTGTTGGTTTTGGAAGTGTCTCAGTGAAAGTTCAATCTTTACCTTCATTTAGCCTCCAGTCTTTTAATGGCAATTTCAACTTCATTGCTTCTTCTTAGTATATCTTTACATCATTTATTTTATTATTTATCTTGTACTGAGTGAAATTTCAAGAACATGACTATATTAAGGCTTTAAAGTGACATCTAAAAAATCAGTTGAGATGGGCTGTTTGCTTCCTCTCTTTCTGTCTTCTTTTTTTCAAATTCTTTCTTTGCTCTTCTCCTTCTCTGGAAGTCCCATTAACTGTCTCATTCCTTTTTCACAGATCTTGTAGTGAATTTGTGAACCAAAAGACTGGTAAAAAGATCCAACATTGGTAATACCTATTTGGAGATATTTACCTTGCTCCATATTTAGTGAACCAGAAACCCTTTGGTCAGTGAACAGCACAAGTAATTCGAATCCATCGTGGACGAAAGCTGTAGTTAGCTTGAATTCCAATGGATCTGTGACGTTGAGTGATTTTCAGGTATCAGTCTACAATAATGAGTGACGTTTGTTTGGTTAATGCTTGTTTACAATTGATAGATCTCTGTTTCTGGCTTTTTTATAGCTTTCTCTCCTCTTCTTCTTTCCGCTCTACTATTTTTCCCATTTTTTGCGCCAAGCTTTTACTCTTTTCACTTTTAATTATTATTTAAATGTGTCTAGATCCTGCCGTGAGTTTGTGAATTCAGAAACTGGCAGAAAGATTAACTATTGGTAAATACCTCTTTTGTAAGAGAATTCTCGTTTAGCGAACCGGAAAAGCTCTGGTCTACGAAAAATTCGGTTGAAACTCCATCATCGTGGTTGAAAGCAGTTGTTAGCCTTAATTCCAATGGCTCTGCACCGATAAATGATTTTCAGGTACATGCCTAGGCAAAATAATGGTATTCGATAATCTGATTGGTTAAAAATTGTATCATATTGATTAAGATTAATAAAAGTTTTTTTATGGGCTCTTCACGTTTGTTTGGTTGATTTTTCTATCCGCTCTTTTTCTTTTTTCTTCCTTTTTCTTTTCGTTTTTATTTAATAATTATTTATTGGAGCATTTCCCTTCCCCTTTTAGTAATTGTAAGAATGTTCGTGACGCTGATACTGGTGAAATCCATGTTATATGGTAAAATCTAATTTGAATTTTAAAATGGAAATCTCTAGCAAACCTCAGGAGCTATTGTCATTATCTAATACTCAAAATCCAAATTCAAACTGGACGAGCGTCATTATCAATTTAGGTAATAATATCACCTCGGATTTTCAGGTGAGACTCGAACTCGGGTGCTTGAGAAACTACCCTCTATCTTTTCCCTGCTTCTCTTTTCTATCACTCTTCAATTTTTGCGTTTCTGGCTATAACGATCTGACTCCCGAATTTCTCCCTGTAGTGAAAGTGTCCAGGTTGTTCTTCCAAAAACAGGAAAGCTTCAAGTTTTTAGTGGGTTTTCGGGCAACATTTGACTGATTTCTAATAAGCTCCAACGAATATATATGGGATTCGACTGGCTCAATACAAGGGTGGCAAAATGTTCGGGAAGACTTTAAGAAAATCCATTTATTGTTATTTTAAGTAAACATTAGCTTTCAAATCCTCATACTTCAAATTCTGTGATCTTTCAGACTGATATCGATCCAATTATACTCTTTTTCAATATCAATTTAGCACAATCATTTCATTAATGCTCTTATTCCCGTTATAATCAAGTTGAGCAGAAGTTATATAGAGTTTGTAAAATTGTGTTATTGGATAATAAAATCACTATGTTTTACATTCAAACGTGTGTTACGTTCGATTTTTGTTCAAATAATTTTCCTCATTTTTATACTTGAAACAATTGACATCTTCCAACTGCCTTTTTCTATTCGTTTCGTTAGTTTCGGGTGGATTGGGATGTCTTAAGTGGTTTCGTTTTCCTAGAATTCTATTGAAAACCTCCTATGCAGTCGCAAAATCATTCTCATTTTGCCCTATTTCATCGCAGATCATGCGCGGGTAGGGGTGGGTTCTTACTGTTGCACAGAGGAACGATTTGTCTTTGTGTGATTGGTACTTGTTTCCGATATTCCCTTTCCTCTTCGTTCACTTCTTTCTTTATGTCCGATCCTCTTATCTTTTCCATTTGTCTGTTTCAGTAATTGTAAGCAGATTCCTGATCCCGAAACTGGCGAACTTCATACAATTTGGTAATGATAGGCTTTCTCTAGTTAATTATTTCCACACAGCAAACCATCTCAACTCTGGTCCTCAACAAGTGTAAAAACTCTTAATTCTTCCTGGGCAAAGACCTCTGTTCATTTATCAGATGTCTCGGGGTCAGATTTTCAGGTGAGACGTTGAACTGGTTGGTGGAACGAGGAGGGGGGGGGGGGGGGGGGGGGGGGGGGGGNGGGGGGGGTGGGAGAAGGATTTGACATGTGCGACATCTTTGATTTCTGGGGAAAAGATTGCTAAGATCATCGCTATGGGTTGTAAAACTGATTATCTCTGGAAAAGATTGGTTTGCTTGTTTTTTTCGTCCTCAAGAAAGTATTTCTTCCTCCATTTCCTCTTCCCTCTTCTTTTATGACTTTTAAGCTCTTGACCTATTTCTCTCATATTTCCACAGCCGTTGTGTCGAAATTACCGATCCAATAACCGGGAAAGCATCGAGTCATTGGTGGGTAATTTTTTGGGTGTTTCAAACACTACTCTTGATTTTCCATTAGCTTCAATGATGAACTCTGGAAAGATAATGGCTCAGTGCCTGGCTGGAAAACTGGCAGAGTTGATCTTAGCTCCTCTGCAAAGTCGGATTTTCAGGTACTCATTGAAATTTTAGGTGCTGTGTTTTAATTAGTTTACCTTAAGTTGTTTTGGAGCTATTGTCAGGGCAAGCTCTTTTATTGGAATTTAGATGTTAATTTTGGGCTCGTTTGAACTCTCTTTTCATCTGCTTTCTTTTCTTTTTTCTCTTTTTTTTCTTTATTTAAACTCATTCTCCCCGTATTTCCTCTTCAGTCGTTGTGTCCAAGTTCATCACCCATTGACTGGAAAGCTTACAAGCATCTGGTAGGAGTGTAGACTTTTTGTAATTGGCTTAATTATTCAATTAGTTCCACTGATGATCTCTGGAATGCCACTGGTTCCACTTCGGGTTGGCAAAATGTAGCTATTGACTTGAATTCCACTGTCAAGAGTGATTTCCAGGTACATCATTTATTAGTGGAGTTTTGTTAATCTATATTAGTACAATTAGCGTTTTATTTTAAAAGTAAACTCTATTTTATTTCTTTCCTTCTCTATTGGTAGCGACTTTGTTCCTCCACATCACTAGAACTTTCTATTTTTTGGGTGTGTTTCTGTCTATAAATGGTCGTCGTTTTGTGCTCCATATTTCCAACACGCTTCCTGAATTAATTTGCCCCATTTTGACTGTCGTTGTTGTAGTTCTCCCTTTCTTTGTTTTTCGTTCCCACATTTATCGATTTTGGTGAACTTTCTCCCCTTCAGCAGGTATTTTTTAATGAGAAATCGGGAAGAGAGAAAATTCAGAAAACCATTGAGGTGGTTTGCGGGAAGATGTGGTGGTGGTAGAGAGGATCCTTCCTGAAGGGGATGTCTATAGCAGTTAGAGTACAAATTGCCAAGTAGACGCCTTTGCCGGGTCTGGTGAATATAGATTTAACTTTAACTAAGTGCAGTCAGAGTATTCTCCGGGGTGGGGGGGGGGGGGATTGTTGTCTGACAACTGTTTTATTTGTACTTGGATTATGATAGACATGTCAACATCGGCAAGGCAGTGAGATTCTACCGATTTCTAGCTTTTTAGTAAATGTAAATTTCCTGCAAGCGTAAATTCACATACCCTAAGCATGGTCAATCCCATAGAACATATAATAGATTGATTGGACTTCTTAATACTGCCGTAATCGTGTGCCTGCTTTTGGTCTATCTAATAAGAAGATAACTTTTGTTATAGTGGATTCAGTGAGATTGTTTGCTCATTCTCTCTCGCCTTTCGAACTCTTTATTTCTTAGTCTTTTAAAGTACTTAGCCCATCATTTTTATACCCTCATTCTCTAACTTTAGAGATTGTATCCAAGTGTTTCATCCTAAAACTGGCAAACCTACAAGTGTCTGGTTTGTTGACCTCTATTCTTCTATGGTAATTTCTCTTATGCGTCTATTAGTTCTAATGATGAGTTGTGGAATGCCACTGATTCTACACAGGGCTGGCATAATGTCAAAGTCTACCTTCCTTCCACTTCTACTAGGAGTGATTTTCAGGTACTTCTTCAAACCAGTCTCCTTCCCCTTCTCTTTCTCCCCTTTTTTCCGTTTGAGACTGTCTGATGGATAATCGATTTCTTAATTACCCTTCCCACAGTTTTGTGTATGTTGGTCTCAATTTAGTTCAGTAGGGGTAGTGATGATAGTTAACTGATTCACTATCATATTTGAAATGAGACGTAATTTGAAACTTTCTCCTTGTAGATTATTCTTGAAGGAGTTATTCCAGCTGGATTCCCGGATGCGAAAATATGTGTCGACAATATCACAAGCTACAATGTGTCTTGCAGTGGTGAGTCAATTGCTTACTTTTTATTAATAATGGATGAAGTTTACCCCGCGGCGCATTAAAAGCACAGTCATCGACTAAATTTTCGGCTTATCCAGTTAACTTGGTTTTTACATTATTATTAAAATTATCTTCAATTCATGGCTTTTGAAATACAATAATCTTGGCAAAAAGTGTTTATCTCCCTTGCACTTTCCTAGCTAAAATAAGGCTTTGTGAATTGGGTTCAGAATAATCGCGTAATATGCCTCAGAGGACAGGCAGATAGGAAATGAGTCCAGTTGAGTTGGAAACGAGTTAAGCGGCTCAAAGTAAATAGGTTAATTAAATCAAGCTTTCGTGGTTCTTACTCTCCCTCTCATATCTATAAATGATGTGTAGTGATTTTGTAATTTGCGATGTAAGCATTTTATGATTTCGGTTTGAATTGAACTCAATATGCTTTTGTCGAAAAATTACAAAAACTCTGAAATTGCGGTAATATCACTCCACACTGCTTGGTCAGTTATCAGTCTAGTTGCTGCGTGCGTTAACTATACGCAGGAGAGACAGTTGTAGAAAAAGTTGGTACAATAGCTTATGCGATGGCTTGAATAGTGTGCTCCTCTGGGATTTTTGTGCTGACCTTCGTATATTACAATGCAGACAGTATATTTTCTTAGAATCCCTTTGTTTTTGTTAGAATTTTCAGTGTGTATTATGAGCAATTAGTGCGCCTCACTGTTGCATTAAAGCAATCTCATGCTTCGGTGGTCCCTTCATCATCATATCTCGCCAGATGTGGTGTAGGTCACGGTTTCAATTCCTCTTTCGGTATCCATTCACAGCAAATGGAATGGCCATTCACAGCGGCTAAGTCTGATCAATAATAGTGAGCAGTAGGGTTTGGTTCCCCCACCAAGGTGGTTCCGTTTCCTTGGAAAACACTTTCATAAATTGTCCCTGTGGTTATTGTTAAAATAGCCCCTTTCTTTTATTAAAATTCTATTATTTTACTAGTCCAAGTAATTTTATTTTGCTAGAACTAGAGCAGGCTGTTGAAGGAAGAAGTTGATGGAGGAAAATTTTGACAGTTTTTAAACAATTGCTCTTATAATTTACACAATCTTCACCTCGAATAAAATTTGAAGAAGATAAGGAATGAGCTCTATAGTCCATTTCGTGTTTGGGGACTTGAAAATTCTGTAAAGTACTCATCCTTTGTTGAATTCGCGTTCAAAAGTATACGTGCACCTCTCCCTCCCCCCCCCCCCCCCCCCCCCCCCTAATACTCTGGTAGCCATGTACACTTTCTGTTCTGCTCTATTCTACCCCTCCTCTCTTCTATTTCACAGAACTCGAACCCAAACCAGCGATGTCCACATCCAATACCTACACTTGGGCTCAGTACTTTGGAATCACCTTCATCGTCGCCTTGGCTTTTGGTCTTCTGGTACCAATTCTCTTTCTCGTCGGTATCATTGTGATTTGCCGTCGCCGTCATGCCTATCGTCATCATTGCATGACCAATGGATCTGGTGGAGGTATGAGCGTGGGAGGACCGGGCTCTGGAAGCTACGGCAACAGCAAACTCTTTTCTGCAAACTTGTGGCATTATATTGGTGGCAAAGAAGTCGCTGATGATCCCTTCGCTGAGCACACTGCTAGCATTCATCGTCCACCTTTTGCTACTCACAAATTCTCTGATGGAACTATGGGAATTAGGGGTGATGGAACGCTGGATCTGCCAGATGTTGTTATTCCTTCCGGTGAGTTATAGATTTTATCATGCATTTATGAGGCAACTTAACGGTCAAGTGTGTACCATTTCTCTGTTACATGTAAGTAGCATAAATGATTTGAAACTCATCAATTCATCTCCACTGTTTAAAAGACCAGGTCTAGAGAGATTTATATTTGGCAGAAGGAAATAGGACGCTCAATAAATGGAGATACATTGTTTAAAAATTATTTTCCTTAATTGGGAATTGTGTCGATGTCTTGGATAAATCTGCATTTCGTGGGTTTATAGCCTTACAAAACTGTAGAGTTTCGAAGACTACGTAACGTTTGCTACTGATAAAAGACAATGCTTAGTAATAGGTAAGAATATTACAATTAGATTGCCTCAATACGAGAACTAACAGAAGTTATTTATTTATTTATTTATTTCAAATGGCAGGCGTCTTGATGGTTATCATTAGCCCTTTAGTTGAATTCAGGCTTCACAGAGGGGAAGAAACATCAAATTGAAAAGTCGAGAGGGGGGGAAGAGTGTTTCAAAGATGTAAGAGATAAACACAAAGGTAGAACAAAGGTGAGGGGCGTACTGTGAAAATAGTCGAATATGGCATAGAGTGAGGTGATGATAGTTTGAAGTGAGAAGTCAACTGCCGATTTATAGACTTTTTTGCCGTATGAGTATACGTTGCCCAGGGTGCACCACGTGGAGGTAAGTCTATCGCACACCTCAGAACTAACAGAAGTTATAACTGTGAAATGAGGCACTGAAAAGACGGTAGTGTACTTAGTTGGCAGAGCCCCGTTTTTCATCCGCTGCCTTAACTTCTTCGCCGTTGAACCATTATTTCCCTGTTATGCTTTTATTATTTTTTTTCTCATAGAATGTCTCAAGCGAAAATGTGTTATCATTCACGCGTTCTTAGTGTATTCCCATTTTTCTGCTCTATTTAGTTTACTGACATACTTTCTCGAGTTCTAAAATTTTGATACATTGTCTTATTTTGTGCTTCTGTTGTGCTATGTTTAATAGAAAAAAAAGTTGGTAAGAAAGCACACGTGAACAAATAATCTCCTGTGTAGACTGCTAGTAAAACGTAGATTTATGGTTGACCTCAAAAGCACATGCAGAAATTTGTGTGAAAGGCGGCTTGTCCATCCGGCTGTCCCCCTACTCGGTTTGGCTGTATAACGTGATGCTCTAATGAACCGTCAGAAAGCTGGGTGATTGCCCATTTCTCCGCTCTCACCTCTCACTTGATTTGTCACTGAATAACCAAGGCCTACAGTCATTGGAAGGAATTCACAATCTCGTTTTTCCCCATGAATATAGTTTTTCAATTTAAAGTTCTGGGCTTTCACTTCTCTCCTCGGTGTGGATTTGATTTTGAACTCTAAATAACCCCAATTAAATGTTCTTAAATATCCTTTAAAATATCTGTAATTTATAGACTGCAAATGCAAAGCCCAAATTGCCCCCACTCTGATGACTCACCCCTATTGGCTAATCGAGTCAAATGTGCTTTCATTTGATTGGCTAAGCTTCTTTTGATTAGCTGTGCCAACATGCTGATTCATAATACATGAAATTTTTGTTACCTCTTTGGTATTACAAATGTACTACCTAGAACTTTCTCTTTGAATAAGTTCTATATTTTCAAGAGGTACGTTGTTTCAATTCCCTTTAATTCCATTTATCAGAACTTTCGAATCTATAAGGCTATGATAGAAGTCTATGTCCGCCTTCCAGTTAGGTGGCTGGTAAGTTTGTTCCAGAACCTCGTGTCCAAGTGAATTTGAATAAGTTATATCCATCACACTGTTCAGGGAGGAGATTATAGTGTATTCGTTGGCCATTATGCTAATTAGGTAATCGACATAGTTCAGCCTTGCAAAATTAAAACGCATTTTATAAAAAGAAACGTTTTAGGTAGAATAACTTTTCCTGCGGGCATTTTAAAATTTTCTTGCTATGTAAACATGTAACCTACGATTCGTTTCGAACTTTGCGCCCGTCTCTTTATTGCATCAAAATATCCACCTGGAGGGGGGGGGGGGGGGTGGATGAATTGTTTTCTTTAATTTCTACTCTGAACTTTCAATCATATTTTTAAGTATTTCTAACCGTGTTTTTATCAAGACGTTCTCACATTTGGAGAGTGAGTCTATCTTTTACCCATTTCCGTGCTGAATTCTACGGCTCACTGTCGACTTATTATCATCTCAGAGCAGAGGCAAAACAGTTGAGATAGACTGGAGAATCTAGACGCATGCCTTGGATTATTTTAAAAGTTATTTTTTTAATCTACATTTATGAAAATAATTGGTCGATATTATCTGTTAAATTATCGATTTCCATATTTACTGTGGATTCTATATCGAGGAGGCAACAGCATTGAGCAGGCTTTAGAAAGATTATTGGAGGCGATTTTGTTGTTCAGATTTCACTTATAAAATTCATGAGAAACCAAATGTGCGGGATATTTGAGAAATCCTGGGAATCCACATCTTGCCCAAATCCGAGTGACTCACCTTTCCCAGAATAATGCCAATTTAAACTAACCAATTCATTGTGTTGGGATGGTAAAAGTAGCAAAATGCAATACTTGGAAAAAACTTTTTATTTGCATTCAATAAAAAGCACGATTAATGAATGACAAATTTAACTGATATAAAATAGTAAACTTTGGCATATCAGAATATTTGCTCCATCTACGCATGTTAAATTTCCTCTAAACTCGAATGCTTCATCCTCATTCAAGTGAATAATATCAATCACTCATTATTTCTATTGATTTAAGTAAAATGAATAAGACCAATTAAGTTGATCTTATAACTACTAGAAGCTTTATGGGACTTTCGGAGCCTCTTTCTCCACGGACCTTTATGGAAGATGAGGTGTAGCTAGGGTGATCTTGTGTTCGCCCCCTCCCTCCCCCCCCCTCCCCCACCTCTTCTCAGTCACTACTACTCTTCACTATAATAATACGACAGATTAGATGGATAGGGCTTAAATTTGGATGTGTAGGCGTAGTCCCTGTGTGGGTGACTGAAGCGCATTGTATGTTTACTAATTCTGCTTAAATGAGGAAAAGCAGAGAAAGCAAATGCACGTTTCGGAAAAAAGGTCTGTCTGGGAAGTAGTCAACACACACACACACATAGAGATCAATGAACTTCCGTTGAAGTTGGATCCTGGGATCGCATAAAGTACACATGAGGAACTTGGAGAGAGTCGTATCAAGTATAGGGGTAGAGAATTCGGAATTTAGTAAAATATTGTTACCACACCATTGTGTTCCATGCTCTAGCTGCGATTCCTCCCGTCCAATGAATGACTGATTTCTACCATTTTAGGCCGTGTTGTTGGTGGAACACTAATGCGTAACCCTCAACCCTCTTACAATGGCACTCCCTATGGTTATCAAACCATGATGGCTACTGGTAAAGGAATGCGCTACAATGGCATGACTATGGGTCAGCAAAACACAATGATGCCTAACCAACCCAACTTCCCCATGGAGTTCGGAGCCCAAGGTATGATGCAAGGTGAGTAAATTAATATTCGCAGTCTGAATGGTCGGAGTAGTAGTGTACATAACAATCACAATAGCATGTATGAATCGAATTGTTATGACCTGGCTTTTTGAAGTGCTTAAACGCGCTCCCATTTCTCCTAGTTAGTAAGTTTCTTTTCATCACTTATAGGCAATCAAATGATGATGGCCCCCGGACAAGTCATGGTGCAACAGGATCCTAATCAACAAGTGAGTTGGGATTCCCAGTGATTCCCCTGGTAAGTTTTTCCCCTTCATTCACCATATTTATTTTCTTTCCCTAGCAAATGATGATGCAACCATCCAACTACTTCCAATCTCTGGCACAACCAGCCGGCCAACAACAACAACTGGGAGGTCAACAACAACAGCCACAACAGCCTCAGATGATGCTCACTGGAGCTCCAAATCAAGTAACCGCCGCTGCTAATGTCCCTCTTCCCACGGCAACCACCAACGCCGCTAGCGTCACACCTCTCCAGTCTGCACCTGTCAATGCTGTTCCTGATGAAAATGGACCTTTTGTGCTACCTGACCCGCCATCTGACCACCAACAAGAACGCGATCAGGTCTGTCTGTTTGTCATTTTTGTATTTCAAGTGGGTGGATGGAGGACTAATAATGTCAAATTGAACCATCCTTAAATTTGTTTGCGGTGGTAATTAGTTAGGCATTCCCGAATTTCATCAGTATGAGCTTTTAACTTAATTTTCAAGATTTCAAGGTTGTTGGTATGGCTCATTGATGTCGAATGGTGACGATCGAGTGATGAGTCATTCATTTGCTAAATTGTTTATACGTCATTTTTGAGCAGTTGTATATATCATTCAAGTCGGGGACATGCAATCGATTCTAATCAATGTAAATCCAACGATAACAGCAATTTCGACTTCGAAAATACCAGATTCCACACTTAAGATTACTTATTGCGTGTGGCGTCTGGAACACTTCTTTGATTTTGTGATACGATCATTGTAGATACAGATTAAGCCCCTTACCATTAAATACGGGATTAGGATTTAGGTTTACCCAAAGTAATTATTGTGAATTTTTGTTTCAAAATTGTATGAGTCACACTGTATGGTCTGTGAGTTGTGGGTGGGGGGGGGGGGGGGGGGGGGGGGGGGGGGTNCATGTTTCACTCGTCATCGGAAAACGAAACTGCGCAAGCTAAAAGTCAGCAGATCAACAGGCCATTCTTAGGAAATGGTATTTTCAATCATACAGTTTATTAGATTCAAAATGGTAGCCTGAAGTGATGATGTTATTTAGGTATGTCATTGTTGATTCCCTTTTAGCTATTACTGATAACATGTTTGTAGTTGCTGGAAATAAAGAATCCCTTCTGACTGCTATTCTCTTCCATGTGTGCTAATGATAGTGTATTGGTACTTAGGTCTTTCCAAAATCCTATTTGCGAGTTATTTCATTCAACTCTATTCTAAACTTATTTTTTAATACTTGGTCTTCATTTTTTGGGTATCTAAGATATTGTCTACCAGGTTTTTCCTAATATAGAAGCAAAAGCCGTTTTTTGCTCTCACAAAAGTAACACTTTCATCCCTTCTCTTGTGTTTTTGACCGTCATTTCATATTTCTAGGTTGCTGCTGCTTTGGACGCCCTCAACGCTGCCACTGAGCCACCACAGTCCCGACAGATCACTTCCGTTACAGCTGCTGTTGGTGGTGAGCATCCACCACCCGGTTACGACGAAGCCGTCGGGATGGCCGTCTCTCGAGCCTCCGTTACTGGTACTGCAGCCGCAGCTCCCGTCTTGCCACCACGTCGCTCTGGTGGTGCAGCATCCGGTGAACCAATCAGCCTAGCCCAACGCTATGGCCTCCCGGTTGCGGAGATATAATTGGTCGGCTTTGAGCAGTGACATTGTGTTTGTGCTACGTGTCCATTCACGCAAATTCGCTTCCTCGCTTTAACGACAATCAATTCACAATTTAAATAATCTGCGCCTCACGCTTCATAATCATCATTCTAACTCTGACTCCAATCATCATCTCACTCATTAATCGATAATCAGTCATCTTTCCATGCATGTCTTATCCGAGTTAGCATTTGCTTGTTAGCATTCAAAGCCATTCAATGTTTTTTCCCTTTTCTTGCTTTTTAATCTTCTTCCGCGCCTACTAAATTCATAATTGTGCTTCAGTTTTAATTTGTCATTTGTCTAAACTGTCTCCCTTGCATGCACTTTTTATTACATCTGTCATCATCAGCTTCTTAACAAGTCGAATATTGCCTGTCATTTTCTGTTATGCCGATAATTAAAAATAATAATAAAGCTTTTATCTTCATTCCCCCCCAAAAATTGGTTTTTTGTTTGCATTTTGGCTGTGTGTTGTGCTTTTAGATTTGGCTAAGTGTTCAAATATTTTGTTTGACTAGTTGTTTATTATTTTGCATATTTTTATAAATATGTATACGTCTCACTCATTAAAATCGATAGGAATTGTTTACTTCTTATTTACCCAACCAGGGCTTCTATTTCGCCCTTTCCTCTGTCACTAACTGACGAGTGAAAGCTCCTGGTTTTCTTTCACGAGATCCATTCTTCTATTTCACTTTGCTTTCTCTTGTTGGTCGCTATTAGTCCTTACGTGTCCATTTTACTAAAGCCATTTTTTATCTTTTGTGCCAAACGCACGAATCGAATAAAGTGAATTTTAACTGTCAAAAAAGGCGGTTAAGATTGGTATTCACTGATCGGAAACTCAATTCTTAACAATATGGCTCTGTGCGGGTTTCAAATAGACTATTATAAACTAATTAGTGTTTTGATTTACATTTTTGTAGACAAGTAAGCTTCAATTCGTCAGCTTAGCTACAAGTGGGTTAGTTGTTATAGGATAATGCATTTTATTTTTAAATTCAAAATCATACCGGTTATATATTTTCTGTCTAGCTATACATATTTATTGCAGCGTTTGGAAAAATATTTCATGACGTCTTAGTATGCCCTTACACGTATGTTCTGACCCCGGTAGCTGCGTGTATTAGTCATCTGTTCCCCTGGTTTGATCTCTCTTGTAATCTAATTAATTAAATGTGAACCCATGTATTTCTTTCATTGTTTTTTCCTTTATTCGCTCTCAAGATTGATTTGCCGGGGCATTTACTGGGGTGTGATTTGACAAATAGGAGAGTTGATTAAAAATCCATTTATTTGGTTTGGAAGCCAAGTGACTATATGTCTTAGTTCGTCCTATAAACTTGTTTATTTTCAATGACTATTGTCCTTTTAAATCTTCCTGCTGCAAGAATTTAGGAAAAAGTTGTTTTGTGACTGATCTATCGAGCATTTTTCGTCTCCAAATTAAGCCATCCTTCATTATTTTATTATTAATTGTTTTACCATTATGTGAACTCCGTCGCATTGCCTAATTTGTAAGTATCCATTTGCTAAACTACTTCGAGTTTATATTTATTTTCAGTAAAAAGAATGCCTCTTCTCATATATTGTTCGAGTTTTATTATTGTGTGTAATATGATTATTGAAACAAATAATTGAAACGCGTAGCACAATTTGTTTAACTTTGCTGAAATTAGATATTTGAGTGGTCGCTAACTTGTACTATGACATCGATCAACAATTTCTTATTTTTTCAGATCCCTTATGGCATCTAGCGAAGCTGCAAATATGTTGAAAAAATCTGAAACAGAACGCACTCCTTTGGTAGGTCGACAAACTCGTCGTCATGGGCTGCATCTCATCAATAATCGTCGGTATCGGCAACAGGAAGAGGCCGTTAAGACTGTGTATATTCATGCGGAGACACAAGTAGCCCTCGAATTTAGTGAATCTAAGTTACTCAGTGTTACCCCCGAGGAAATTGTACACGCTCATCGACGAGCTATTACAGCAGCTGTGATAGATCTTTTCGGAAACGTTTCAGGAGCTCCAGTTCTTAATTTTGATATTCTCAAATGCGAACGATTGCCTGTGGAGAAGGGAGAGAAAGATAAACTACGTTTTGACCTAATTATCGGTGCCTCGAAGCCGCAGCTTAACAAAATTATTGCAGCACTTTCTATGATTACAGCTGGATTTTGTGGTGGGACAATTCTGAATCTATTTGTTGAACCGAGTGCTTCTGTTGAAACCCGAGCATCAGCCCAATTAATGGTGAATGTTTTTGGTTCAGCGAATTTTCTCACAAATTTGGTTGCGACATGCTAAAAGCTGTACATTATTTTGTGTAAAAAGAAATACTTTCAGAATTGAACAAAATGATTGTGTATGATTTATCTGATTATATTTGGACTTAAAAGCTAGTTATAGGTGAATCTGGAAGGCGTCGAGATTGACACAAAACATATTGCAGTTGTGGTCGATTCCCTAAGTTAATTATAATTCGGATTTCACCAAGAATGTTGCTACTAAACCCTAAAGATGTTTCAGCCTTTAAAATGTCCAAAACCAAATGGGTTAAATATGTTTCAATGTGAAAATCCACGAGAATACAACAAGAAAGCAGAAATAGACGAAAGTAAGAACCGGGGATTAGTTATACCTATTAACATGGAAACGGCAGAAGTCACAATGTGTATCCTGGTCTCTGTCACTATTCAAACATTATTTCTTGAAGTGTTGGAACAGACCAAGTAAAAAGTCATTTTGCTATTATTGTTTAGAACATGTAATAATTCGTGTAGGAATTTATTATTGACCAGAGAAGAAATCTTTTGTATTGTTGGAAAAGGGTTTCAGACAAAGAGAAATTTATTTCTGGTTATTAATCCATATCAATGCTGAACAGCGAATATCATAATTAAAAGTTTCTAAGATATAATAGTAAAGTTACTTTTTAAATTATTTTTAAACAGGCTCTCTAGAGCCCTAATCATGATTATAAGAAAGGCAAGGTTAGTCAAGAACGATTTAGTGAGAATGGACATAATTATTTCTCAAATATTTTCGGATATCTTCAACACTATTCTAAGTTAGCCACTATGGTAAGAGACTAGATTAAGACTCAATGTAATAGTCTCAAATCATTTTTACTTATATAAGTTTATTATAAATTCTCTAAAAACGGTTTTAAGATTATTTTATACATCCACGTGTTCAAATTTGAATAAAAATATTGTGCATATATTATGAGAGTGGAGTAAAAAAATTAAATGGATTAGTGTCATAGCTTACTTGAAATTCCGGATTGTATGCATTATTAAAACATCGAATAAATAAAAGAGAAATATGGGATACAATAAGGAATTGCAATAAATATCAACCACATGCGCATCGAACACATGACTACATTAACTCTGCAATGTCATGTTAAAAAGCGGACCAAGCTCAAGTTAGATTTTGAGAAGAAAATAATTAGCACTTTAAATTACAAAATTAATTAATTTATATTAGTAGAGTTGCGTTTTGCACACTCATGCACTCTGCGCGCGCTTCAAACTTTAGACCTTCGCCTTAGAGCTTTAAGATGAGAGAGTACAAGCTCGTTGTCCTTGGCAGTGGTGGCGTAGGCAAAAGTGCACTAACCGTACAATTTGTACAAGGAATTTTCGTTGAAAAATATGATCCAACAATTGAGGATAGTTATCGTAAGAAGGTAGAAATTGACAATCAACAATGCATCCTTGAAGTTTTGGATACTGCTGGGACTGTATGTTTTATTTCATATGTATTTATTACCATTACTTATAGGAACAGTTCACTGCAATGCGGGATCTCTATATGAAAAATGGTCAAGGATTTGTTTTGACCTACTCTATTACATCTCTTCCCTCTCTTTACGACCTAGAAGACCTTCGCGAGCACATCATCCGTGTAAAGGATACTGACAACGTTCCGATCGTCCTAGTTGGAAATAAATGTGATTTAGAAGACGAAAGGGCAGTTGGAAAGGATGAGGGTCAAAATTTTGCTCAAAAATGGAAATGCACATTCATGGAGTGCAGTGCCAAATCGAATATCCATGTTTCTGATGTGAGTTTGTTTCTTAGTTTGCTGACTTATTTTAAAAGAGTATATTTATTAATGCCTATTGTTTTTTCGACAGGTTTTTGAAGATTTGGTTCGCCAAATAAACAAGCATACCCCACCACCGAAATTTAAATCAAAAGATAATTCCTCCAAGAGATCTTGTTCTCTCGTCTGATATCCCCCACTTATATTTTTATCTCTTCTAACTTTATTCTTTGCGCCTATTCATGTTGTGCTTTGAATCTCTTGCTCCATGTGTGACATTTTATTGCACTATCCTTTTCCGCTTCTTTGACAATGATCTAGTGTCGATTTTGATAATTGTTAATAATAATAGTGATGATGATGCTTTGACTCGAGGCATCTTCAGATCTCATAATTGATTCCACAAATGTGGATT